>JAZKJV010006378.1:600000-858719 GCA_037367405.1 Ottelia alismoides
CACGGTAATATCCGGTGAACGCTTACGATATTTTTTACACCATTCCTTGCAGAAAAAAATGGAAAGATCTCCGCCTAGATATTAATACTAAGAAGCCGACAGTCATCTCCAAGTCAAACGTCACAACATCTAAAACATCTAGTTTCCTTGAACCAAGTGCACGATAACTACCGCACTCTCCATCGCCCACATATATAACAATCCACCACCAACCTCCCTATCTCCCATCACAGACCTCTACCATATGCTGGAGCTTCTTCACATGGACCCAAAGGCTCGTGATACCCAACCCCAAACCTCCGAGGTAAGGAAGGGGCCGTGGAGCATGGAGGAAGATCTTGCCCTCACCAACTACATAGCCAGCCATGGAGAAGGGGTCTGGAACAACTTGGCCAGATCTGCAGGTATTATGATCATGGAGGGAGATCTTGTTTCTTCATGCTGTAAGTGGCACTCAATCTTTTCCTTGGTGGTGTTCTCTATGCAGGGCTTAAGCGCACTGGGAAGAGCTGCCGGCTGCGGTGGCTGAACTACCTGAGACCGGACGTGAGGAGAGGCAACATCACGCCGGAGGAGGAGCACCTCATCACGGAGCTCCACTCCAGGTGGGGCAACAGGTGAGATCCTGCGCAATATATTAACCTTATACGCACATGTCAGTGCAAACACTCGTAGGAAGATGCATGGATACATAGAACATGCACGCACACGCATACCCTGCGGCCTCCGTGGGCTTTCTTTTCTTGTAACCTCATTAAATTTACTTCTTCTTTTTTTAAAGTCTTCACCTATACAGCTGCCATTATTATAACATCAGTAACGATATGCAAAGAATCTGATCTCGCGTAACAAAAAGGGTTTATATTGATATTTTTTTTAAAATCCGTCACTGTATCATTCATTCATTCGTAGTTAATATGTAACGATGATATTATTATCACTTGCAGAATAATTATCTTTTTATTTTACTTGAAATTGGCAACGAATGTTATACTATTATTATATTATCAGTGACGATGCATATAGCAAAACTTATTCATTGCTATATTTTTTGCCAACCGGTGTTAATTTCTTCAAAATTATAACGATGATTAGCGAAAATTATAAAAAACAGCAAAAGATGTGTTGCTATACGAAACATCGCTAATACATAGCAACAAATATGTTATTCATTGCAAATTTTAAGTATAAAAATAAGTTTGTAAAGAACTAATAATGGACGATATATTGAAGAATTTGAAAAAAATGATAATTACAGACCCATGGCTCATGTTTCATATGTGATGTATCGAACTAAACATAACTATAATACGGACTTTGGTAAAACAGTATTCTTACCTTAAAACAACATATGTACAATATTTATTACTCTACTTATTAATGTCGTCGTTATATCTGTTATAAAAATAATCATATGATATTTATCCCATACTTTAAAAGCTTTTATGTAATTTACCTTTACTTTAAGGTACCTTCTTCTCCTGTATCATACATACATACATATACACATATAATATATATATAGAGAGAGGAAGACAAATGGTTATTTCAGTTAACCAACTCCTTGCTTTACATATTTTGCTTCAGTTCTTTATACAACACCACACGTGCATGCACGTAAATGGCCCCGTGCATATGTCATGCATGCAATATGTTATATTATCCTCTCTTATTCGTGTTCGATGACCTCAGATGGTCCAAGATCGCGAAGCAAATGCCAGGGAGAACCGACAACGAGATCAAGAATTTCTGGAGGACGAGAATCCAAAAGAAAAATAGGACCCTGGCGAATCACGATGAAGGCTCTGGAGACCAAGTGGACGTTTCGATTTCGACCGGCAACACAAACGATGCAAACCCTAGTAATGGCGATTCTGCTTTCACGCCATCTCAATCGACGTACAACGACTATCCACCAATCGACTTCTATACATCTGATGATCCCATAATGGCGACTCCATCGTTCCCAGAGCCCACAGGAGGCTTTTGGAGTGCTGACGACTTCTGGAGCATGGAGTTCTTCAGTGGTGAATAGGTTGTAATATATCCAGTAACGTGACGCATGTGGATATAGTTATTATATACAATATTGCACGTACCTAGTTTTGTTTTCTTGTATCTGTGCGTTCTACTTAGATTAAGAATCAGTAGGTTGCTGAAAAGAAGGTATGGGTAGAAATATGGCGTAAGGTGAGACACATTATATGTTCTGTCTCCAGTGTATATACATCCATCAATAAATGCTGAAGTTTTGGACTCATTATTCCCTTCATGAGATTTTTGTCTTCTAATTTGAAGTAAATATGATTCAATATTGTATGTCAATCACATGCGGCTCCTCCTCCTTCAATGTATCACGTTCCCTTAATAATTAAGGACAACTTGGATGCTTGTGACATGGAACTGATCAGATTCCTGTACAATAGCTGAATAAATTCATTTTCAGCTTCTTGTTTAAAGCCGAGGGCGAGAAGAATAGGGAAATCTCAATCAATCAGTGCTAATTGGTTTGATGGTTGTTTAATACGATGGTTTCCTTTTTATCAGACTATCACTTTGCACAGTTACGTCTACACGAAGCCTTTCAGATGACAGATAATATATGCGCATGCAGATTTCCCAGCTCGTAAATTACCAACTGCAACGTGCCTTTTCTATAAGTAATGCATGCATGGGGCCACATAACCATGCACGTGAATGTGTCGCCCCTGGAATAGATGGCGATTAATTTGAGTAGGACCAACCCTCCCCATTGGCGAAGTCGAAGGATCGATGTATCCTAATTATTCTTAAGAATCTAACGTGGCAAAAAGACTCGATCGCTTTCCACCACCCCATCCCAATTCTGTTCATAGTTCTTGTTTGGAAAGGGATAGAGATCAAAGAGGCATTATGCGCACACCTTCACCATGACGTGCGGCTTTTAGTCGTCGGCACGTGCGGATTAACGAGCTAGACGCGGTGGTAATAATGGAGGATTGGCCACCCACTGCTGCTTGGGTTCCTTCCTTCACATGCTGTGCTTCCCTTCATGCAAATGGATCACAATATGATTGTGAACAGTAACTCCCATGTTAGTGTGCAAATTAACGAGCTGGATTTGAAAGATACGCGATGATTAATGATGACAGATAGATAAGCATGGCTCACTTACATCAATTTGCCTATGATATATTTTTTAAAATAATGATCATTATTAAATATATAATAACAATATTATCATTGCTATCTTTCATATTTGAAATTAACGCTGAATATCATATTCGTTGCTATTTATCAATGGTGGTTCATATAGGGATGTCTACCCCACTGCAACAAAACTAAGCTACACTACAAGAAAAATGAGTTGTGACCACGGAATGTGTCTACGGAAACTTGTGACCACGATAATTCTGTGACCATTAGTTTCTCATAGTTACAATCCGTGGCTTAAGTCTTCATACAAGAGTTGTGGTCACGACAAGTTATGTGGTCACTTGTAGTGGCCACGATATATTCGTGGTTAGAGAACTCTCGCGACGAGACTTGTAGCTACGGCTACTGGCCACAACGTGTTGTGATCAGAGCCCAATTCTGTGGGCACAAACCCCATAAGAGCATAGTCCTGTAGCCACAACTTATTTTCCTTGTAGTGCTAGAGTGACATTTTTTTCTTCAAAATCGATCACTAGCTAAATCGGTCATCGATGAATATATAACGATGATAATATTAGTTGTGAATTTATTTTATACCTGAAATTAATGATGAATATTACTCCTGTCTCTAAGTGACGGTTCATATATAGTGACGCTTATCCATATTTATAATAGCGACTATTTTTTTTGTGATGCTAGCATTTATTCTTGTAATTCGTAACAAACTTCATTTGTTGCTGAAGTTTCATTTGACAATAAATACTCGTTGGCATTTTCATAAAAAATCACATTAATCAATGCTAGCAACGAATTAAAATAAAAAAGTCAATGATGTTGTTGTACAATTTTCTGCCAGCAATGCATGCAGTTGTGATTGCCAATTTAAAAAATCAACCAAGAAATGATATTCATTGTTACACATTTGACTATCGAGTTATTGGCAATTGGTATTAAACTATACATTATTGTAGGGAAATTCTCACTATAATGAAAAAAACCATCACTATATTGTCGGTTATTTAATATAAAACAACTGTATTATTTGTTGGAGAATACATTTTATACCTGAAATTAGTAACGAATGTCATATCCGTTGTTATAATTTTAGGGATGATCTTATATATTAAAATTTATACCTTGTTGTTTTTCAAAACTTTAACTAGTCGTCGCTAAATTTTGAATCAAAATTCAGTGATGATTTGCTAAAATTTTTGCAAATGGCGATGAATAAATACGGGTACATGCACCATCAATATATATATATATATGGAAAAAATGGGGTTGCCCCCTGGGGGCAGCCAACATGGCTGTCCCCGCCCCATTTTTCGGTATTTTTTTATTTTTTTGAAAAATAAAACCATGTATATTCACCCCTATATCCCTCCTATATGCCATTCGAATTTCGTCAGAAACAGAGACTCCTACGGCCTCCATCGAGATGATGTCGATTTAAAAAATTCTGTTACCCTTAAAAAATGACTGTCTGGATGGAGGCCATAGGAGTCTCTGTTTCTGACGAAATTCGAATGGTATATAGGAGGGATATAGCGATGAATATACATGGTGTTATTTTTCAAAAAAAAAATTGACAAAATAAGGTGGGGGCAGCCATGTTGGCTCCCCCTAGGGGGCAACCACATATGACCCTATATATATAGTGAGAGAGAGAGAGAGGAGTGATCCTATGAGAGCAAAAAGTTGTGAGAGCATGAGAGGGATGATTCTGGACCACATGATTCACCCAGGAGAGAGAAAACAGAATCATGTGGTCTAGAATCATTCCTCTCATTTTCTCACAATTTTTTGTTCTCATAGGATCACTCCTCTCTCTCTTTATGTGTGTGTGTGGGTGGGGTATGCATAGCTAATTTCAAATATAAAAAACAAACTAGGTTGCAATGAATATTATCATCATAAAAGAAAATAAAATCGAGGATATAATGACAGTTTAAAAAGATATTATTGTAGACCCATTTTGGTGTAGAGGATTTGATGTGATGATGTCGAAGTAAAGAACCTGCAAAATGCAAGTATTTGTTAGAAGAGAGATTTTGTAAAATAAAATTAGAATGTAAGTATTTTTAAGAGAGGTCATTTCAATCATAAACCAATAAATTATCAGACACTTTCAGAGTTTCACTTGATAATAACTCCATTAAACACCATGTTACAATTGCAATCACTCCCGAACTTACATACATTGAATTCTGAGATGATAATTAAATTCCATATGGTTTACTCAAGATCCGTTTGCTTACATCTGTGTTGTAATTCGACTATTTTACATTGTCTGTCCGCTACTTAATATAGCCCTCCTCATTTATCCGGACTTGGGATCGACCAAGGCAGAAAGGGAGATCGATGGAGATGTTACTCATAAAATAAATGAAGATTGGCTAAAGTGAAGATGAGCATGTACTGTTAAATGCGATAAGAACAAAATCTAAGGAATTGTTACAAAGCAGTCGTGAGACATGCTATGCTTTATGGATCTGAATGTTAACCGGTAACCACAGACATGCGTGTAGAATGATAATAGCAGACATGAAAATGCTCAGTGGATGTGGTCATGCAGAAAAAGATTGGTTTCGGAACGATGCGATCAACAGGAAAGTTATCTTAGCTTTGACATATGATAAAATGAGAAAAAAACCACTTAAGATGGCTTTCACAATTTATAACGAAGATTGGTTGATGCACTTATTAGAAGATGCGAGATTTGGCATGTTGAGCCGATCAAAAGAAGGCGAGGATGATCTAAGAAGTGTTGAAAGGAGACTATCTGAATGTATCTTAGTTTTTTAGATCTAAGCCCGAAAATGATCCAAGATAGATCTGAATGAAGGCAAAGAATCCATATAACCGATCCCACTTAATATAGGAAAATATTTTGTTGTTGTTATGGATTAACGCAAGATCCGTTCTTTTTTTAGAGGAAAAAGGGTTAACTCCCGAGTTGGGACTCACCGCCAAACCTTTAATTTATAAAAATATAAAGATATACATTACCTTGCAGACCAGAAACAATAAAGAGAGATACAAGAGGCGATTACATTTTCGGAATAAAACCTTTGGTTCTTAAAAATCAGATCATTTCTCCCTCCCCATATGGCCCAAAGTGTTGCAAATGGCAAAGAAACGTCATCCGTCGAGTTCATCCCCACCGACCTAATAGATCTCCAGAACTCAGTCGTGCTATCATGCAGTAGCCATGTCGCACCTATCTCCTTCCAAACATGATCCGATGCAGGACGTAAAGAACAAATGCCCTGCATCCTCCGTTTGTGTACCGCATCTATCACACTGCGTATCTGGAACGCTAAACAGTCTCCCTCTTCGTGCTTTATCCCAAATCCTTCCTCTCCTCAAGCACCACAGAAAAAACTTGACTCTACAAGGGATCCTGCTTGCCCATATAATCTTCATATCTTGCTTCAGGTCAGCTTCCAAACCATCACTTCTCCCTCGAAACATATTGTATGTCTTTTTCACCGAGAATCTCTCTCCCTCCCAAGCAAAATGATCCTTACCCTGCGAGATGCAATCAGGAGAGGGCAGCTCAGACAGCATTCTGTCCAACTCCTCTCTTCTACGTCCAGAAAGATCGTGCAGGAAGTGAGGAACCCACGAACCATAGATTCTGACCTGAGCCACCGAACAATCTCTGCTTTCCGCCCAAGTAAAGAGTTTTGAGAATCTGCTGCATAAAGCACCCTCTCCCGTCAAGTCGTCCAGCCAAAAAAAAACGCACAATCCGTTCTGAGATTCTTGGGAATCTGCTGCATAACGCAAGATCCGTTCTGATATTCTTGTCGTAGTATATCCGTTCAAGACGTATGAATAATTATAATGATAGAATTGGCAAATGTACTACCGGAATAATCTCATGATATTATATATAATAAAACCTGTCAATATCATGTACATAATTAATGGGGGTTTAATTTCTCTAAACCTCCAATTATTTATAATAAATTATTGTTAGAATCTTAATCATTATCCTTAAGATGGAAGAAAGCTCACATGTCAATGTACCCTCCAAATGTTATATCCCACGTGAGTTAATTTATTGCCTTTGAATATCACAGCTTCACATCAATAAACATGAAAAAGGAATTTTTACATCATGACTTCCTAAAAATATTGTTATATATCGAGGTCCGTGTAATCATACAATATTGAGTAAATTACAAAATGTTTCATGAACTATACATCTGATTTCAATGCATATCTGAATTTAAAAGGTATAATGTTATACCCGAATGTTAAGATTTATCTTAATATGGTTCTTGACTGTTGAAATTTAATTGATCATTTTGTCTTTCTAATCTTAAATTTCAATAACCGACGATCAAATTGAGACAAACCTTAAAGTTCATGTATTGCATAGTTACCTCTCAAAATTCATGTAATTCATCACTTTCCATTTAGCATACTTATCCTTTAAACCATGTAGGATCTTGGATGTGGCTTGATTAGATCGTAGCAACATGTCATCACTCTAAGAATCTCTCCTCAACTTTGGATTCCGTCCAAATGCTTAGAGATTAGTATCATTTGCATGTTTGTGGGCTCTGTAGCTTGCTAGAGACGGTGTAATTTTCCACACCGAGAGGTTCTATGTTGAGAATGTTGTTCTCCTTGCTTGGATTCTCCTCAAGTCCTAATTATTTTGTTCATATACTGAGGTGGACACCTACGTGTGTCTCCTCTTTTTTTGGATTAAAAAAATTATCCTTTAAATCAACTACTGAGAGAACAGGCCCTCTATTGTAATACAACATATGTTGTAATATAAGGATCCGTACGATGAAGATCGGACGATCCTCATATAGGGCCGAAAATGATCGAGCCCCGGTAAAGATCGTCTGATCCCCATCGAACGAATCCCTGCTTTGCAGCATATAATCAATCCGTCTTGAACTACCGAACACGAATGATAGTTAATCTGCATTTTATCCCTCTAGAAAAATAGCTGTAAGCAACCAGGAAGAGTCGAGAACCGCTCTTGAGACACATGGGAATAGTTCCCGAGAGATATTTATG
The DNA here is from genome assembly GCA_037367405.1 of Ottelia alismoides. NCBI lineage: Eukaryota > Viridiplantae > Streptophyta > Magnoliopsida > Alismatales > Hydrocharitaceae > Ottelia > Ottelia alismoides. The sequence continues at coordinate 608,182 of JAZKJV010006378.1, forward strand.
GGCACAATCCAGTGGGAGCACGAAGAAGGATAGAGCACATGCGCATGTCCACGCTCCGGAGACTTGTTCGAGTCCTCCCTCACGTCCCTTTCCTATCATTTTGGGCACTCCCGTCTAAAACACACGTGAGGGAAAGGGAGCTCGAGGGAAGGCAACACCTCTCGTCCTTGACGGGCTGTGCAAGCTTTCCATGTCCATGAAACCAAAGGGGGATTGGGACGGGGAGCGTTTTGAGGCACGTTTTGTCCTCTTCCCGTGATGGATGATGCCCCATCATCGGCAAAGGCCCAAGTGGACTTGTCTGCACCTGAAAGCAATGGCGATTAAGCGTCATGGGAGGAGGTGTTTGGTGCATGTGGAGGGAATGATGGGGCAGACAACAAGGACTGAAGAGGGGATTGGATCCTTAAGCAAGTGGTTGTGGGGGACTTAGTCTGTGCTTCTATTTCTATTTGAGTTGTATCTTTGCTTTTGGATGGGGAGGGGTAAGGGGCTGGAGAATGGAAAGGGTTTTGTAAGGTAGGAGATATTTTGCTATAATCTTAAAGATATTTTTTAAGAGAGAGAGAGAGAGAGAGATTGTACTAGGTCTGGGAATACTAATAGGGGACAGATCCTCTGCTACAAGCGGGAGGACAGCAGAGTCTGACATATAGTGTGCGTCGCTCGATCTTGATCGAGCGGTTCGTACGATTTTGCACTTTTTGTGGGCCTGTACCGTGCAAAATCGTGTGAACCGCTCGATCACGATCGAGCGGCTCACACGATCACAACACCACAGCAGAGAATCCTCTCTGATACTAACATGTATGCACATCGTGATAAGTCATTGCGCAACAGATGTCGGGTTGCATTGAATGATGTTTTAGGTCGTCCTTAAGGCGCATTAGAAATGGACATTTGTTAGTGGCTCAATCAGCAACTTCTTTGATTATTAATATTTAATTCGTCGATTTTCTACTTGTTTTCATCCTACGCTTGTAAATTTTCATGTGGGTGAGCATAAGTGACTTTTGGCTTCTACTTCTTTTGTTCTATTTATTAACATTTAAAGGTAAGTAAGCAATCTTTTTGTTAATGGCAAGAGACGAAGGATGAAAAAAAGAGTATAATAATGGAATGTACTCTTATATATGCAATTGCATATTATTCATAGTTGAATTGTAGAATTATTAGATTTTTCCGTATTTGATTAGTTTTCCTTAGAGCAGCTGTGAGAATCTAAGAAATGGGGATCATGATAGGTTGGGTGCTCTTTTCTCTCCCACATCTGTTTCTTCTCTTGATCGTTGAGGATGAACATAGGAATTGCAACATAAGTAAATGGGCAGGTACCACTAAAAAAATCCATACAAATTTTTTTTTTAAAAAAAAATTATGTCCAACTACTATTAATATGATGCTGATGAATCCATGATTCATCATCACTATTTAGATTTATCATCCTTCTATTATAAACTATTCAATAAATCAAACTAATAATTAATTCAGTTTAACATTTATCATTTCATAATTAAATAATACTAATTGTTGTATAAAAAACTACTTAACCAATGTATTATCGTCTCCTTTATTTTATGCATTTTCTTTTATTAACCCCCCCCCCCCCCCAATTAGTATAATATTATAGATAATATTATGTATATTATTTTTTTATATAAAAATACCCAAAAATAAAAAAAAAGATTGAGAGAAATGTTTTTATTATTAAAAATACTTACAAAAATAATAAGTATGTAAATATGATCATTTTGAGTTTGAATTCTATATGAATGAAAATATAAACAACTTTCATACTGAACATTTTTTTTCATTTTGACTTCATTTTATATTTTATTTTGATTTAAAAGGTATTTTTGACTTTCTATTTTTCCTAGTGGGCAACGAGGCTCAATGAGGGCCCTAAACACGGCTTGGCCCTTCATTCAACCCCGTGTGTACTGTGGGCGGCCCTGATCCTTCGATCATATGGCTTTGATTAGCTCGAGTTTGCTTATTTGTGGGCAACTTGACCTTTTGATCAAGCAGCTCAGATCAGTTCTTCCACCCCTTATTTTTCAGTCGTCTAATCACATGATCAAGTGGTTGTGGGTCATCGTCAACCTCCACCCTGCTACTCCAAGACTCCAAGTGACCCTTCAATGAGGGGGGGGGGGGGGGGGGGTTAACTTCCCCCATTTCTCCACGTCAATCCACGTCTCTTCCCTTCTTGGATTCACGACGGAGCCCGTTTCCTGCTCATCCACGACAGTCCTCTTTGTTCGACCTCAACCTCACGTGAGGTAAATAGAGGTGGTTGAAACCACCTCCGTTAATGATAATTAGGAGGTCGCTGAGGAATCCTAGCGTCCGATCTTGGAGAGCATGCCAACAAGTTAGATCTGACAATCGTAGCTCTCAGATCTCAACAACTAACTAACTAACTCAACAATCAACCCACAATGTATGATAAATCAATGAAAATTGTGCGGGGTGAAACTTATTATACCATGCAAATAAATGTGTACAACAAGCAAGTGCAAAGATCGAACCACTGAGAGCAAATATGAGGATAGGCTAATAAATATTGCCTATAAAGACAAATAAATAGCAACTATTGTTATACTTTTTCCACTTTTTATTTTTTGTGAGTTTTAAATTATTTTTAATTTTTATGAATTTTGAATTTATATATATATTTTTTTAAATTTTATATTTTTATATATTTCTGGTTTTTAATTTCTTTTCTTTTTAATATATAATAAGTTCTTCCAAAAAATTTTGATTGACTCATGGATGGCCATTTTTAAACTCAAATCGAATACCACCTGAATTATATTGACCCAAGCCACCCAAATCGATTGAACGCCCACCTAGTCATACTACATTTCTTCATCTTCCATCCACTTAATGTAGTAGTTCAATATTCTCAAGGAAATCTTACATTAATGTTAAACAAACGGGAATTTCTAAATGATGCGTATGCCCCATCATGTGCAAGGGGTGAACTCCTTTATAATATGAGTTATTAGTAGGGCTTTGCGTTCACTCTAGAGTTTTCCTCTTTTTATTTATAATTTAGGCAATGGATTTTCGTTAAATGTTGTAGTAATTAGGCATTGTGAATCTGTGATGTCGTGGGTCTAGACCTCAATCGTTATTAAAGATAAATAGTTCTGACAAGTCATTAGGATCGAGCAAAATGAACTCATTGACCACCACCCAAAATGCTTAAGCACAAGATAGTAATCCACCTTTATTTTAACCCTCTTTCACACTTTATGAACTTTACGGACGTCATGATATAATGAATCCCGCGAAGGTTGACGAAGATACATGAAGAAGATCACATTTTGTTGTAGGTTAGATAGAGAAATAGTTAATGGCCAAAGTAGACACGATAAAAATGCCATTGGATTTTAAGGGAACATCACATGAAAACAATGATGTCAAAATATAGCATTTTCTCAAATAACCCATCGTGATGCTTTTCTTCTTCCCTGGTTTTGAAGAAGGATTTCGTTCATGATCTCGCTTCCGCGACCTCGTCTTCCGCTATTGAAAAAACTAAAATACTTGACATCCATAACGGGAAACTGTGATATATAAAAAGCAGTATTGAGCAAACTCTTTTCATTGGACTACGTTTTAAGAAGGAAATATGACCGATTACTAAACTTACATGTGTTGCTAGCTTAACATACTCAATTTTAATTAGGCCAAACTTAGGCAATGAACCTGAAACTTACTTCCACCTAAACTAGAGATGGCACGTGTCTATAATAGCATCCCGGATCTTCTCGTCCAGCTCCGCCTCATCAATCCACACTGAACTCTGTCGTTGCAGAAGCTCACGTTTCTCTTTCTTTTTGGCTTCTCTTGATGCTTCCTTTGCCCTCCAGTTTTCAAGCTTCTCAGTTCTTTCCTTGAGCTGCATACAGTGGGAAACAATCCATATGAAATATTAGTGAAATATTTGTAAAAGAATCAATATGAAAAGCCAAAGGGGTGCCAGTTAGAATCAAGTCAGTACTTAGCTCCTAAGTGAACAAAAGTAACGATATGCTCCTGTTATAAAAATACAGTCATGGCTAGAGTGGAGGATTATATCCAGAAGAGTATTACTTTGAATTTTGTAAGAATGCATGGCACAAGTGCAACAGTTAAAAAGGTATCGGCATAAATGTAATTGTAGATTCTCGAAGTGGCACAAGCGTAAAAAACCCAAATTATAATCATATTCCTGGTCACCTGATGTTGACATGCAGTAGTCGTATTTGCACTCGTAATCACCATATATATGAAAAATGGAATCCATATCGTCCATTTAATGAATGCAGATATGAATTGATGCTGGTTTACTTGTTGTTTTCATCCCAATCGAGTGGCCTCTCGACCTCCAAGAGACCCACAACACAACAAATCGCACTCGTGAACATCAAGAAGGGAGATGCCATAATAACTCCAATATACTGCCTCTACGCCAACTATCTAAATGCTGATTTGTTCCTTTTTTGTCTATAATAAAGATAGAACGAAACTTGTCTTCATATCTCAAACGAATCTTGTCTTCACATCTCCCTCTTCAAAGAAAATCTATCATCAACATTATCTCCAGTCCATCTCAACATTTACATCCTCGCTTCTCATCACATCTTCTACTCTTTCACAGTAGCTCCCAGCTACACTAACAAAGCACACTTATACTCAACCATATCATGATCCTTACGGCAAGCTGATCAGACCCCCCCCCCCTCTCAAATCTCCTTTAGTATCCTACTGCCATCACTTTAAAGCAGGACTCTCGAAGTCACAACTTATTAAATTTAAAATAAAGACCGGCATCCATGTCCTTTCTCACCAACCAAAGGGGTGCCTCAACACACAAATGTCACATGAATGACAATTAGGCACCAAAAATGCCACCGGTCGAGCATCCACTATGTCAGATAAATTTGACATGGCAAAAGTCTATGCACATCGCACCTTCAATATATCAAATAGTGATGGTGTGATTTGAAATTCGCCCCCAGGCCCAAACTAGGTAAGATCTCCCATCCATGAAGGATACTAATACTCCTAAATCACCTTACAGCACAATCCTCAAATTAGGATCCACTGGCACACACATATAAGCACATCCATAGATGAAGTTAATTCGCAACTAAGAATAACTACCACATATCGTGTCCCTCCCATTAGTTCACCAAAAAGGAAATTAAGTCTCCAAGCAATTAACCGACCTCCGAACCTTCCGACACCCCTAATATTTCAAGTTTTTCTGACTCCCATGTACTCATGTTCCATGTAAGGATATTCATTAATCAACAAATATCGGTTCATATATGAATATAGCCGCATCTAACTGAGACCTAGGGGTAAAATCCATTTCTTGACCAATCACTTCTCCTTTCTCTGTAGATTGCATGCACGCCACACCATGATTATCCTTTGTCGTTGTTGTTAATATCACCTCAACCCCTACTGGACCATCCTCAAATCACCAATGCGAAAACCTTAGCAGTGACTCCTACAAGCTCATAGCAACATTCCTTTTTGACCAAGAGAGGGTGGAACACCACCAATCCAATCCTCATCCTCGTTATGCATGAAAATATTCCAAGCTTAAGCAGCCTCTAAACCCATGGGTCGAGTATCTCATAATCTTGAAAGCTGTCTTTTTTATAACTTAATTTAAAGTTGCAACTCCTCAAGGGTAATTTAATATTTTCTACTCATGTATACTCCAATAACCCTAGATTCTTTGTTGAGAGAACTGCCAATTGAGTTTATTGTTGTATTTTGTCACGCGTGGATGAGTGGTGGAGCCACGCCCCCTTATACTCATTGAAAATCACAATAGAAGATCCACCCATTAGTGGCTTTCTTCTGCGGCTTCATCCCACTCCTTAGGGAGTATTCTTTCATGAAAAATAAAAGTTTTCCTCTTGCTATTTGATTCTGCATTTTTATTCCATATTTCCATATGGTATCAGAACATAAGAGCATGAGTGTTCTGGTTATTGAGTTCTGATTTGATTTTCATTATATTATTCTTTATATTCCTCGAAGTTTTTTTCAAGAGGGCATGTGGTGATTTGTTGTGCATGATATGTCAGTTCAAGATTTAATTGTACGGTGCCCGCCTAACAAGGACTTGTGCGATAGTAATACCTCCTACAGCAATGACGGCAATGTCGAGTTTCCTTCCATGAAACCCTGGATCCTTTGGGAAAAAGTTGTGGGAGACTCGGGCCAGGTAATAAGCTTTGAAAGGCGAAGGGAGCAACACCACAAGCACCAATAGAGTTGAGGGTAACAGCACCAGAGATCACGGCACAAGCAAGAAGACATCGACTACTTGCTATCATGTAGTGGTGTGACAATCATAACGTAAACCATGTTAGTTGCGCATTAAAAAGGTGATTGTGCAATCACGATGTCGGTGGTGCCATGAGACGGGAGCATGTGTCGACGCTTGAAAAGTTGGGTTCATAACTGGAACCCTATTTTAAAAAAGGTGATGGGCACCCTCAAGCAGAACAAGGTAAGTGTGTGGAGAAGAAGCATGCTCGTGGTGGGTCCACCGTGTAAGTGACGTGGCAAGGCAAGTTTTGTCTCATCGACATTGTAGATAAGCAAAAGATGCACTAGCAATATGGGGATTTTTGAAACCCTGCTCAACTCCAAAGTAGTACAAAAGCAACACATCCAAACATCTAGGAGAGATGACAAAGAATAAACAATCTGGATATAGAAATCCAACAGAGTTTCCCATTACTCACTAAGGAGGGGAGGCGATTATTGAAATATGAAGCAGTAAGCACAACATCTCCCCAATAGAATGATAGAATGTCCGCTTGGATAAGTAGAGTCATTAATAAATCGCGTACATGGTAATGCTTACGCTTTGTAACATGTTGTTGTGAAATATGGGTGCATAAGGTCTAATGAACATTCCCAAAAAAATACAAGATATCGCAGTTGTACAAAGAAAAACTCCTAATCATTTACAAGATTGAACATTTTATATAATAATGCCAAATTATGCCCATTTTATTAATAAGTTGAATAGCTCTTAAGCATTATATCTTATTCATCATAAGAAAAGTTCATTACAATCGTAGTCATAAATGATAACTAAGTAGTGGTTTGTAGCTAAGACGATCAAGATTTTAACCGAGACTCCAGTCACCATGTGAAGAATACTGAATGTTGAGGAAGAATGTAGATGACCTAAAACAGGGAAGGAACACTGATGACGCCATCAAGATTATAGGCCTCATATCCCATGCTAGTAGCATGAGTCAATTGAGGCAGTAGAAATCGAAGCTTGCTTGCACATGGATTGCCAAGAGTAATATAGCGAGTAGATTTTAAAGAAGATGGTAGATCCTCTTTCTTCAGACATAACCAATCGTTTCTCATGTTATGGTATCGTGAAAAGTCAGAGACACGTATCAAAAATGATTCTACGTCCATAGCATTATAAATTTGACTAAGAGATAACGAACTAATCGAAAAATATGTAACTCGTCGCAGCATAACTGATAGGCAAAGGGTGAGTGTAACAATAATTTCACCATGACCCACAGTTGAGGACAGGAGGCCATCTAACATTTAAATTGTCTTTCTCAGGGAGATCTGCCTAATGTTGTCAAACTGTTCTATGTCTCCACAAAGATGGAGGGAGGTGCTAGATTCTACCAATTAACCAAATTATCCCGTCTCCGCAAAAATGGCAAGAAATGCCACAATCTACCAGCCAAACCAAGTCGATGAAATAAACGCAATGAGCATGTATCCCTTAAAGTTAAACAATTCTGGAAGATTGTGATGATGCAGTAACCACGGTTGCAATCTCAGCCTCTCAGGTGGTGTGTAAATAAATGTGGATGAAGTCTAAGTAAAATATTGTTAGAAAATAGAAAGCGGAAGCGGAATCAGAGAATAGAGAAATATAAACATGGAACACAAATGTTTAACGAGGAACCCTACTCCCTAAGGAGCGGGATGAAACCACGGGAGAATGCCTCAGAGGGCCGGTGTGTCTATTGCACTTTTTTCTCAATGGTTACAGAAGGTCTGGGGCTCCTTATGTAGCCTCCACAGAGCCTCCAAGTCCCACCACTGGTAGATGTAGGACTAAACATGTGGATGGGGTAAATGGATCTCTCCGGGATCCATTTACCCTCTTACAACTCATATGGCGCACAACCAAATACTCCAACACTCCCCTTCAAGGTGGAGCATGCAATGCTCATCTTGGACAAACAGAAAGAAACTCAACTCACGATATATGACACTACAGACAATATCAACTCAATGCGCACAACTGTCAGTTGTTGTCGAGGACGTTGCTTCTCATGCCGTGCAGGTGAGGAGGATGAACAGGCTGGAGTGTGAGTCTGCTGAATCTCCTCATCGAAGAGCATGTGCTATGAACTGTGCCTATCAGAGTCACTGCAACTGAAAATGAGTCTCCTCGTCGGAGTACTCTAGCCCGCCACAATAATGTGGACAACTACTCCATCTCTGAAAAGGGCCAAACTGAAAAGGCCGTGGAAGTGTAATCCTCGTCGGAGTCCACGATCGCTGGAGAATGGAGTCTGAAAGAAGTCTCCTCATCAGAGAACTGGGTCTCTCTCATCTGGCACAGAGAATAGTACACTACTCTGGAGTACCTATAGCTCACATGAAAACTCTGGCCGACAAAACAAGAAGAATGATGGGGACCACTACAAAAGATGGCAGACATGTGCACATCTGAAAAGACCACGTACATGTGTGAGTCTGAAACTGAGTTCTCTCTGGAGAACTCGAAAAATGGGCCACTCAAACATGTAGTGCCTCGAACTTGGACCTGAACCAATCTGACTGTCGAATCTGAAATCTGATAAAATCTGTAGAGTCTGAATAATCTGAATGGACATTCGGACTGGAATCTGTCTCCGGCATCTGGAGACTAAAAACTCTGAAGTCTAGATCTAAATTAAAGGTAATGTCATATGATCGATGCCGAAGAACTCTACACAGTTGATAATACTCCCCCTTTCTCCCATGCTTGTCGGAAAATCAACATCGACAAAGTTGGGAGAAGACAAGATAGCGAGGAAAAAAACGTGAACAATCTTAAAATTTTCTTGCGGCCTTTCTTCATCATTTTTTTAATAAGCCGTCCAAAATTTTTTTAAAGTCGTTTCAACAATATTTTTTATGGCTTTTCCTTGCAACATTTTTTTTCAATAGTGTACGGTTTTTTCTTGTACGCGTCTTTTTTTCAAACATGGCTCACAACTCCCCTTATATATATACATACAGGCTGCTCCTCCATTTTCCAGCCCATTGTTGGGCTTAAAACACCTTTTTTATATAAAGAGGTCCTTGGGGCCTAGGGTTCCCGACGCGGGAACCCCAGCTCACAAAGCAGTTGCCCCCGCGTGGGGCATCTTTTCCTGGAGAGGTGCGAATCTGGGAATCGCGCGAGGAGGGATCGCCCAAGGCGACAAGGGCTGCTTAGAGGTTCCACCGCTGGGGAAGGCTACCGCCGATGGGCTTTGACACGATCACGAGGAAAGCGGGAGTGCGGCCTGGAAGGAGCGCGAGCCTAGGAGAAGACGCGGTGGCTTCCGCCGCTTGGATCTGGCGAGAGGGGCGACGCTGCGATGGTGCGCGATGCGCATGGTTGCCTGGAGTCGTCGACGACAGAGATGAAGGAGGGTTGCATCTGGTGGTCCTGTGGCGACGGGGACGGCGCCAGCGAGGCGCATGAGTGCGCCTGCGAGGGCTGCAGGGTTGCCTGGACTCCGCCTTACGCGTTGAATACATTGCGCCATGTTGATGTGCCGCAAGATGGAGTGCAGTATCACGAGGATATGTCGATGTCGATGATGTCGAAGCGGAGATCGATGCCATGGAAGATGGGAACCGCCAGGGGTTCCAGATGTTGGGTGTGAGCCCTAGAAGAGGGGGTACATGCAGGAACTACCACGTGCGTAGGGCTTCGCCTATTGGTACCTAGAGAACAGGGAGATGTGCTTGTGCGTGACTCCCTGGAGCAGTTGGATGTGTTGTCGTGGAGATCGATAAAGATAAAGAATATGCCTACAATGAGGCATTACTGGTGCCGCCGAGAATCTGGAGAGATACCTCCATCGAGATTAGGGCTCCAAAAACTGGAACTCGAAGATACATCCCGGAGATCGCGCGAGGAGTAGATCTTTTCCAGGAATAGGGATGATCTGTAGATCTGATCGTGGACAGCCTCCTTGGTGCATTGAATCTTAGGGCTTCTCGTGAGGGGAGAACCTAGTACTGCAGCCGTAAATATTCGAATATGATCTTTGAGATGTGGAGAAATTAGGGTTTCATAAGAAACCCTAGCATCTTCATGAACTTGAACAATATGAACATATCTTGGAACATAATCAAATGATAATCGAATCTCAAACAAATTACAAAAATGAATCTTGAAGAAAAACCCTCGAAAATCGAACCCGCTCTGATACCATGTTAGAAAATAGAAAGCGGAAGCGGAATCAGAAAATAAAGAAATATAAACATGGAACACAAAGGTTTAACATGGAACCCTACTCACTAAGGAGCGGGATGAAACCACGAGAGAATGCTTCAAAGGGACGGTATGTCTATTGCACTTTTTTCTCAATGGTTACAGGATGTCTGGGGCTCCTTATATAGCCTCCACAGAGCCTCCAAGTCCCACCACTGGTAGATGTGGGACTAAACATGTGGATGGGGTAAATGGATCTCTCCAGGATCCATTTACCCTCCTAACACTCATATGGCGCACAACCAAATACTCCAACAAATATCTAAGTATATCATTCAAACCATGATGAGATAAGGTCATTGTATCATCATTTATAACTATACAAGCATTGTAAGGTGTCCCATGCTTTGTCCATCATGTATCCTCGATGTGGCATATCATGTCATAGAAAGTGCATTAGACTTAAGCCATTCGGTAGTGTCAGTGTAGCCAGTCTAACCAATGTGAGTACTTCATGCAGTAGATCTATGACAACCTCTGTCAGGGTCTCCTCTATATACACCACGCCCCCACATTAAAGATAGTAGGGAAGAACAAAACTTTGATATCTCCAACTGTTGAAAGAAAATGAGGCAACTCAGTCTATCATACGCTTCCTTCAGTCAGAATGGGTTATGTGGTGCTCTTCATCATCTGATCTCGTAGTGCATGGTAATCAATCCCAGCCAACCAAGAAAAGTCAACACTACTAACTCCTTCCATATTGCCTTTCATCAGACACATGCAGACATACCATAAAAGTAGTACTTTTCTCTTAGCACCTTTGGTTGCTAGTAATATTGATGAGTGCTTTGCCAACCTGGCAAGTGCCATCGTAAGTCAAACACACAGCTCACATTTGTCTAGTGCAAATATGACCCCTTCATGCTGCTCTAGAGTGATTATATTGTATCATAATGGATCACCTCATCTGTAATTTGAGGAATGATCACGCTCAATATCCAGATACGAACCATGTCATTATCCTCTTCACTTGAGGCACACTTGCATGTCATGCTCTCTAGTTATGGTTCCTATAGAAGATGTAGGCTTCCTCTGTCCTCTACTGGACATCAGAAATATCCATGACCATCAATCATAGTTGGTTTCGTCAAACTTAACAATCTAACCAAAAAAGAAGTCCTACATACTAATCTTTTCTTTTGCTTACAATGACCCCTCGAATTTTGTATTTGTCAAACTCCTCGACTTCTCCTACGGTAGAATCAGACAACATACAAGAATAATAAAATACACAAATGCCAAGAACATGGTATTATCCATTGCAAGAAAATGTGAATGGCACAATTTAGTGGGTAAGGTATGCCACGGCATACGTTACAAAGGCACATCGATGCACAAAGGCATGCGAGATGATGTGGCTAAACCCTAAGCCCTTGGTAGTCGTGTGTGCCCGCAATGGTCGTGCACGGGAGGCATGTTTTGGCCACCGATGACGGGCAGCACAATAGCATGTTGGGCCTAAATGCATTATGACTGCAAGTGGCTGGCAATGTGCTAGCACTCTAGGCGTGTCGACCGCCATATCACCTTCAACAATGCTCACTCAAGCTCATAAAAACTGTATGAGATGCCAATGGTGAAGGCAATGTCGGTGAAGTCGCGGGACAGCAGAACGATAGCTTTGTGTGGTGGCATACTCTAAGGTAAAAGGGTTTTGGTGGGGAAAGGAGCAATCAAGAAGGTATAGATATTTGGTCTAGGATCACAGCTACGATACCAAGCGAAAAGGAATGAGATGTCATTATATTGAGACATGAACTCAAGCCCTCGATATATATAAATAACAGGCTACGGTTAGAAAGAGTACACGAAATCCAAAAATACAACAGTTCCCTCATGCAATCATATTCTAATAATATAGTTGCTCTAACTTGAGTCATGTAATAATGGATTGAATTCACAATGAGAGTATCAGACATAATGTAGGTGTGCCATCGAGTAGAAGATAAAGAGTAGAAGATAAAATGAGAGAAACTCAACTAAGAAGGTTAAGCATGTGTAAAAAAAGCCGACTAATGTTCCATTTCCAAGTTTAAGAAGTAATAACGAGAGACTATTCAGAAGGATACAATTTTGTTGGATTTAAGCCCAGGCAAAATCCATCTGATCAATTTGGAAGCAAAGCAGGGATAGATATTTCGCAAAATTTTGCCGAAATTTTGGGTTCGATATGAATTGGGTATCGAAACTTCTCTCCATGTTGATTTCCCGAATTTCGACCAAGATGGGTCACAATATCGACGATATTTCGACAAATCGACCCATATCGGTCGAAATTCATGGTTTTCAGTACAAAATTTCTCGGATTTTGACCGATATCGATGAAATTTCGTTGATAGTTATGTATATCAACGATAGTATCAATGTGAGTTTAATATTATTACTTATTTAGCTATTCCCAATATTAAAACACATGATAGTTTATATATTTTGTTTCGAGTCGAGGGTGTTTCCCCCACCGCCACCGTAGGGGGAGCGTACATGCTCCCCATAGACCCCCACCTCAGGCTCGTTGACCGAGCAGCGAGACCCCTGCCTGGTAGGGTATGGTGCGACAAGGGCGGTGCATACGACGATTCTTTAACTTGGGGAACTTCACCCCCTTTGGGTTCTAACAATGGAAATAAAACAACTCTATAGCTTCTAGATATCCGATATAGCTAGTTCGTTCGATGTGTTCTAAGTGTTGTTAACTTGGAAATCTCGATTTCCATTTCCAATATCTATCAGTCACTCAATGATATGCTCGATATGACCAATATGTGAGATATAAGCCATATGGATGAGAGATATGTGTGACACAAGTGTGCATTTGCAAGTTACTGTTGTTTTAAGAACTTGGATGGCATCCATTTCCACTATGTATCGTCCAAGAATCAATATTAATAGTGATATAGACGATATGATCGATATGTGCAATATAAGGGGCATAGATGAGCGATATAAGTGATATAAGTGTGTGTTTGTATGTTATTTATTGTTGTAACAACTTGGAAGATCTTAATCTGTGAAAAACAGTCAAAAATAGCTTTTTTAACCATTTGTAGCATTCCACAGAAACGGTCGAAATTTCATCGAAATTTTGATTTGGAGGGCTCTGAAAGGAAATCAAAATCGAGACTTCGAACCTTAAAGCAAAGAATCCATGTAGCAAAATCATTTAAATTGAGAAAATACTTGATTTTATTTGTCATTGTAGAGAAACCGGCATACCTGCATGTATAAAGTATTTTTAAAGTCGCCTATTTTTTAGCTTCCCAAAGCCCACTTATCTTAACTACATTAGACGAGTGACAACTTCATGTAAAATAGTAACATTTGAATGTACTTTACTGAAGGATAGAAAAATCATGTTAGCCTCCACCTCTACTTATCACGTATGTTGCATGCACATTATGCACATTATGTAAAATGCTAAAACTAGTGTTAAAAAAATCACTATTCTCATTCAACAATGAAACCCTTTTTTACCATTCTTTGTTGTGATAAGGATGTTGGGTACAACTTGTTACTTTTGAAAGCAGTGATGCTTTATGTGAAGTCTTTTGGTGAAAAATATTTGCAAATTGGCATTGGACGGGGGCGTATACAATAAAATACCAAATTCCCTTCATTGACATTTTAAATAGCAAACATATTGTGGCATTTAATAGGGATCAAGATAGTACCATGAAAAAACCAAAAGCAGAAAAGGGGGACAATCCATGAAACCTCACAAGAAGCATGAGCCATTGCTCAATATTCCATCCATGTACTCTAATGAACAACCACACATATTACTTCTTATTACATCAAGTGGCCAAATTTCTACCTAAGAAAGCAGCAAATAGTAGATCTTCTATACTCAACAGAGCAAGCATATCTTGCAACATACTAGACCGAGAGCATAGAAGGCCATATCGCGATATATCGGCGATATATCGCTAATATATCGGTATCGAGAGGAAAGGAATATCGATATCATGGTGCATATCCATTTACCGGGATGTCGGCGATATATAGCCATATTGGCCCATATCGGTCAAAAATGATTGGATTCAGTACAAAAAATCCCGGATTATCGATCGATATCGTCGAAATTTCGTTGATATCTATATACTTAAGAATAATGTCCTTGTAAGCTTGATTTCATTACTTATTTTGCTACTCCTAATATTAAAACACATCATGTTTTATATATTTTATTTCGAGGGGGCAACCTGGCCTCCCCAGCCCCCTACGCTTGTTGAGCAGACAGCGAGACCCCCGTATGATAGGGTATGGTGCGACATGGGAGTGCATACAATGGTTCTTCAACTTGGGGGTGTCCAATCGATTTTTATTCATTTCCTTCCCCCTTTCAAAAAATATTAATATGAATATGTCTCTTTTAAAAAATGCTATTATGTTCTTTATTTGTTTAGTTCCAAAAATTGCTCAAACATATTGTTTACACTGTGACGCAATATAAGTCTTGGATGAACTCCAATTCCAATATCTACAACTACAAGTCAACAATCAACATTAACAATGATATGTTCAATATGACAGATATGTGCAATATAAGTGTCCTAGATAATCGATATGTGTGATATAAGTGTATATTTGTAAGTTATTTAGTATTATAAGAACGTGGATGGATTACATTTCCACTAACCACAAGTTAGCAATCAACAGTAACAACGATATGATCGATATATGCGATATAAGGGTCATAGATGATCGATATGTGTGATCTAAGAGTACATTTGTAAGTTATTTAGTGTTCTAAGAACTTGGGCGAACTCCATTTCCAATATCTATAGATCAACAATTAACAGTACAAGCGATATGTTCGATATGACCGATCTGTGTGATATAAGGGTCATAGATAATCGATATGTGTGATCTAAGAGTATATTTGTAAGTTATTTAGGGCCCATTCGGTAGGAGAATAAACAGGAATAAGCATGGAGAATAAGGGGAATAAGGGTCTATTCTCCGTTCGGTTGGAGGATAGGAATAAGAAGAACAAGGTGAAATAAAGGTAGGTAAGGTGGGATAAAGATAGGAATAAGAGTGAAATAAGATGGAATAATGGGGAATAGTCGTACCACTGGGAACCGTGTCGGGAGGAGAATTGGCCCCTTATTCCAGGGCATATTCTCCTACCAAACAGGCCCTTAGTGTTCTAAGAACGTGAACGAACCCCATTTCCAATATCAATAAATCAGGAATCAACATTAACAGCGATAAGTTCGAAATAACTGCCATGTGCGATATATTGGGTATAAATGACCAATACGTTTGATATACGTGTTTATTTGTAGGTTATTTGTTGTTTTAATATCTTGAATGATCTTATTTTCTGGAAAAAAAATGACAAAATGCCATTTTTGAACCATTTCTGACATTTCCACCGATATCGTCTATATATCAGTGATATATCCCGATATATCCTTTTCCGGGCGGACCGATACGATATCGATATCGAAATGGTCTTCTATGACTGGGAGATCTAGGTGTCTATTATTATATGAAGGGATCCCCATGCTAAGATAGATTTTTAAGTATACTTGAGAATAAGTCATATATGATGTCAATGGATATATGATGACTTGCATGGTTAAGAGCAAAATCGATGTCGGGTACGGCTATAGTCAAGTACAGAAATTACCCAACAACGACATGTGTCATCTAGTGTCCTCAACATGTGGATTATCAATTGGCCTTGACATTATGGAAGCATTAATAGGAATGCACAAAGACTATGATTATGACATGCTCGCATCACCTAAAATTTTAATGATAAGGATGCTCGTGGATTGGATAAGATCCGTAAATCTAATGTTACGAGTTTGCATTGATTTTGCGTTGTCATTTTACTGATTGGACTGATTAAAATATGTTTAGTTACGGCTTGGATTTGCAAAA
This sequence comes from Ottelia alismoides, assembly GCA_037367405.1. Classification (NCBI taxonomy): domain Eukaryota; kingdom Viridiplantae; phylum Streptophyta; class Magnoliopsida; order Alismatales; family Hydrocharitaceae; genus Ottelia; species Ottelia alismoides. The sequence continues at coordinate 624,626 of JAZKJV010006378.1, forward strand.
GTCCAATCATATTCAAATCATTAATCTAATAATACATGTGTATATGAGCATGTAAATGGACAGATATACACTTGCATATATGTATATGTGTGCCCACACGTGTGTACACACACACAAGTACGAGCATAAAAAAACAACTATTTCGTCCACATTTACACTATGTTTTTTTGGCAATCAGCTACATAAAATATGGTCGACAACCAACACGAGTTGCAAGGTATATCAATTGAAGTTTAAGCAACAGATTAAACACTAAATTCAGGTAAATGCTTTCTTAGTTAGGCATATAGATAATACGATAGCCTAACAAGGGAAAGAATGATGAATAGGGTTGTGTCGCATACCCTAATCACCGTTTTCCTTTCATGTTAGCTTTCATTACACAACTTTAATGATAGTTGAATCGCTCTAATGAAGAAGAATTACAAACATGAGTTGCATGTATATGTAACCGCAGACATGTGTGTGTGATATGGTATGGTATGATATGATATTAACATCTACGTATGTGTACTAGTATATGTATATCTATGGACAGACGGAGAGCATTAGTTAATAACTAACTATGCTCATTTGCCCCAGCGTTAGACCACGACATGCTAGTATCAGAGGCCAAGGTGGAGGTATATGACTCCCAACCTTTCGCTCTGAATTTTTTGAATAATGCTTCTAGGCGATCATAGGCCATCAATACCCTGGAGGGACAATCAATGGGTCGAGACTATTGGGTGAGGCGAGATGGGGATTTCGTACTGAGGCAAGTCTACAAAATGTTGGATCAACCCTTGCGTCCCACGCATGACAAGTTGTCATGATTATAAATTTATTTGAGATTTGCATGTTTCTTCGTAAATCAATGATTTCTTTTGGTTTCTATGACATGGAAGAATTCTGAGTAAGGAAGGTGGTAAAGACCGGTGGTAAAGACTTCACCCAAGCAACAACTTCAGTTGTTCTCTGTGCGAAAGGGAGGTGATGACAGTGGATAACATCCTCACCTGTTAGAAGGCAATGGACATTTGGACCGAGTTAGGTCTCAGTTGGGTGGAGGTGGGTGGATTTTTTTAATCTCATCGGTGCATGGTAACACTCTAATAGAGTGTTGTTGTTGGCTACAATGGTATGGGCAATATGGTTTACGCATAAGAGTATTGTCTTTCAAGCACAATGCCTTTATGTAAAGCATGCAATCCACTTGCAAATTTTCTCCTCAAGTTTTGGTTTGTGTAATGCTCTTTTCAATTAACTAATATATTCAGTATGTGCACCTTTTTTGGCCTCAAACGAATGTATGTGCATATGTAAATTGTAACACCCCAAACCCCAAATGCAGTCCCACAACACATACATAATATATATGAAGAGTGGGTGCAGATTCTAAGTGGTGGAGATTACTACTTGACAACTTGGGCTTATTCGGGTGGTTGTCAATGGGTTCAAACGAACCCGAACCCAATAAGTTGTCAGGGCTAATTTTTCTCGCTAACAGACTGGGGCCTAAGCCCGAGATGTTACATGTATATACACATCCATGCATGTGTATTTTTCTACACATATGTGTGCATCTGTATATATCTAAATATGTATGTATGCATGTATGTGTACATGTACATGTGTGTGCACATGTTACATTCATAAGTATAAACATACATACATATTATAAATGATTTACTCATGCATAAATTAATTTATTCCTGTATAATATTAACCGATTAGATTTTAATGAAATTAAGAATATGCTAAAATACTAGATTTGACAACTCTCAATCTTATTCCACTAAACAAATCCTACTTATGACCTCTTTACGCAAGCATTATTATGATTATTATTTAGCATACATCACATAAGAAATACCAAGAAATATGAATTGAGGATTAAAAAATAGAAATAAAACATCCATTCCATTATATGTTCTTAGTTAATATTATTCTAAATCATAATTCAGATATAGAGTGCTACAAACATCATAGCTAGATAATTCGGGGAAACATTAAATATCAACAATCCAATCCCCCGCAATTTGGAACCAATGAAATGGATTGATTTGGATTTCGATGTTTAATGGTTTGGGGAAAAAATATAATCCAACCAGATTAGATTGGACATAGATCAGGCTAAAATCTGGTCCAATCCAATCCGTGAGCAACCCCACTCAAGAGTATTGTTGGAGAAAATCATGTCGTATAAATCAATGAAACCCTAACCATTCTTTTATATTGGAAGTTTGTTGGGTGGATTACAAGAAATGTCCAACAATAAAAGAAAATACACAAAAAAGGTGTTGAAAAAAATAAAAATTAATATTCCTCCTCATGTTGGAGTATAGATGCCGATCATGTCTAGCTTGTCACAAAGAAAATCATGAATCTGTGATGTTTCTTCGAAAGCCCTTTAGTAAAAGTGACTACAAGCTACATCGGAGAAGAGGTGTGGAAGAGAGATTTTCCCCTTAACTAAAGGGTATGATGGTCATCACAATTTGCTTTATTTGCTTATGGAATATAGAATCGTAAGCAATGTAAGTAGTGCATACATGAGAACAGATTCAGTGGTCAAAGACACAAGAATGTCAAGTAATAGATGGAAATGAAAAGTATAACTTTCACATTTACAAAATGCATAAAAAATCATTCATATGTAATAACATAATGATGCCAAGGTTTCACATGGTTATCCAAAAAAACATCAACCGCATGCAAGGTTGTAGAAATCGGTAGTCGGTAAGTACTCAGTCAGCGTGATCATTGACTAATGACTAATCGGCAGTCAGACGGCTAATCAGATTTGTTCGACCATTAGTCGTTTGATTTTTTAATTATTTAAATATATAAACCATCTTTATACATGTATTCTTGTAAATTTGCATAGATTTATACATTTTCGATACTATCATATGAAACAAAATAAGTAACTGACCTTAAATATAGGAATTTTTACACCCCATAACCCTGAGTAATTCTGCAATTACAATCATGACCCTACATGATCGTGAATTGCATCCAGAACCCAAATAGTCACTCTGTCTCACACCCATAACCCTTCGTTAGTTTTTCTGCTAATTCAACCATATCATTGGGTTAATTTAACGCGTGATCTTCCAACTTCTTTTAAAAAAATAAAAAAATAAAAATTTAGTGGCATCTGCAGGTAGGGGCGGTGGTGGCGGGCCGCAGGGAGAGGCGGGGCTTGTGAGGAGGGAGGGGCTTCCAGGCAGGTGGCGGTGGCGGGCAACGGAGAGGGGTGACTCCAAGGAGGGGCGGGGCTCGCTGACGCGGGATGCGGGTTGTGACCCATTTGTGCACGGTGAGTTCCGATGAAGTTCTTCACTGCCGTTGCAGCTCCTTCTTGAGGGACTTACTGAGATTTGAGACCAACCTCGCAAGCTTCTAGAGGCGATGATCAGGAGCGGTAGAGAATCTCCATCTTAACATTCCAAGAGAGGGAAAAAACCATCAGATACAGTCCACTCCACTTCCCATGTTTCAGCAGATTCCTCTTGCCGCGAGTCTATCACTAGGCATCATTTCACCCAGCCGTCCAGCACAATCTTTGTTTGTATATCAGCTGGAGGACCTACAACCCCAGATCTTGGCCTCCCGTCTTCAACCTTGGTTACATCATAATAACATCTCAGAGCTGCCATCTCTATAACCTTGACGCCAACATTCACAGCAGTTGCTGGAGGAGTTCTCGCAGCCTATCACCACCGTAGATCCTCTCTATCGGCCAAATTTTTTGGGTTGATTGATCTGTACAGCTTCAGTGGCTACCACCTTCAATTTTTTTTGAATAAGAAAACGGGGGAGCCCTCCCAAGGCGGGAGTCACCACACCAAAGTATTCATTAATTAACAAGATGGTACATCAGTTGGATATCCAGAAATTGTACAAAGCATTACAGTGAGCAAGTACATTTTCAAAGTAAAACCACTGCCCCTTGAAAGTGGTATCATTCCTGCCAAGCCAAATAGTCCAGAGCGCGGCAAAGGGCTTATAGACATCACCGGATGACCCAAGACCGACCGCCCAAATGCTACCACCTTCAATTTGTAGCAACAGAAGCGGGGCTATGCTTCTTCGAGCTTGAGGAATTCAACACCAATCGACAACCACTCCAAAGCTTCACTTCGTACAAGGTGTGGATCCTCTGATCCGCTTCCAGGCAGGAGACGATGGTGGTGGGGGGACGATGCCACAAGGAGATGGGCGGGGGGTCGGGGTCGGCCTGGGCTGGCCAGGATCAGCTTCCACGGGAGGGGGGACTCGACGAGAGAGGGTGGGCACATGCTCGAAGGGAGGGAGGAAGGCAGGGAGGCAGCTCGAACGGGGGGGGGGGGGGGGGTCTCGGCTGAAGGAGGAGGTTGGCAGGGGTCTGTGGGGGGGGAGGCATGATGTGGGGGGTTGACAGGGGTTCGAAGGAGGTCGGGGTCGTGGCTTGTTGTTCAGCTGGGGGGCTTCGAAGGGGGTTGCCTTGGCTGGAGGAGGAAGGAGAGGAGTCGGCGGTGGCGGTGGATCGCCGGGAGGAGGTGGTGGTCGATGGGGAGGAAGAGGTGGTCGACGGAGAGGAGGGGATGGTCGTCGACGAGGAGGAGAGAGAGGTGGAGGAGGAGGTAGGAGGGTAAGTGTATTGATTTGTATATAATAGAACTTAAAGGGTAGAAAATATACTATACTTGATGGATACCGTCATAGATAACAGAATATTGGATGGAAGTTAACTCGGAGGTTATGAGTATAAGTGTTAAGACTATTGAGAGTTCTGGATGCATTTCACGATTACGAAGGATTATGTTTGTAATTGCAGACTTACTCAGGATTATAGGTGTAAAAATCCCTTAAATATAAGATTAAGCCTATTAGAATATGTTTCTTTAAAAAAACAAAAAAATTATGTAAAATTCACCGAGTAGTCAGACCAATTAGTTGAATTGACCGACTAATGGCCGACTAGACCTGGTTCAGTTGGCTACCCCCTCTCCCCGACTTGACTAGTCGAACCGACTAGTCGGCCTAATCGGCCGACTTCTACAGTAGTGACCACATGCACTTGTTTACATAAGCAGTGGCATTTTGTCATATCTTGTCAAAAATGATTGGATTTATGGATACAAATATAGTTATATCATCATCCAACTTAAAATACGAATAAGGTGTCGACACGAATATTGACGTATACAGAAAATGTGTTACCATGCTCTCAAAACTGAATACAAAGATAGAAAAGTACAAATCAGATACAGATAATGACAGAAATTCTTTATATATCAACTTAAATATACTTATATATCAACTTAAATATACATGTTTACGATGGTTTATAAAAAAATGATGCTGGCTATATTCACAATTATATAAGCAATCGCTAATGAAGAAATAAAATGTTTTTACATGCATTTATAAATAACTATATTTGTAATATTAAAATGAATACAAAAATATCAAATTTGCAAACATTGCGGTAATATCCATATTCGCAATCTTTTTAAAATTAGATGTTGTTGAGATATTAGCAATCTCTTGTATTATTTTATATTTCTATGTTCTTTTTTGTAATTTACCCAATAAGTTCTTCTCCTATACAAGAGAAACCTTGGGCCTCTAATAAAGCATCTCATTATGGCTCCTTAACATGGTATCAAAGCCTATCCTAATCACCAACCCTAATCGCCTACCCCCACGCACTCCAGAATACCGCCGTCCCCACGCCCCCAGCCTTCCCACGCGCGCCCCCACACCCTCGGCCTCCGCACCCCAGGCCCCCTACTTTCCTAGGTCGCATGCACCCTCCGCCTAGGTCTCCCTGGCCCCCTGAGTCACGACTCCGATCCCCTGCGCCCACGCCACCTGCATCTAGGCCCCCAGCACCCAGGCCCCTGCGCCCCCCCAGCCGTGTTTCACACCTGGACGGGGAATCGGCCCTTATGCGAGCATATCGGCGGAAAGTTTTGCGATCTAATTTCTGCCGGAGAGCGTGATTTCGAATCTCTAAATCATGTTTTCTGACCCTAGCGAGCGACGAGGATTAGCAATGATAATTGTATGAGTCGACACATACAACCAATCCTTCGTATGATTCTGTAGGCTCGTTTATTGGTCTAACCCCAGTTGACTTCCGTTATTTGGTTATTTTATCATCATGTCAGACAACAAATGTGACATCTTCTCATCCGGAACCTTCAAGGGCCCGGCTCCCATCGCTAAGTTGGATGGGACCATCTATGAGTTGTGGTCCATGCAGTTTCTCACCTTGATGCAGTGCAACAATAAGGAGCACATCCTGACAAAACCAGAGCCAGCGGATAAGATTGGGGCAAATGCTTCTTGGAAACAAGATGATGCTTATGCGCGTGTCTGGCTTTGTGGGACTCTTACTACCGAAATAGCCAATGATATTCTAACACAGCCTACGACCAAGGCAATGCGGGACACTTTGGCATCCACCTATGCACAAGTGAAGAGTGAAGTGACATGTTTGAAAAGCTTCATAGCTCCATGCCCGTTATGACGTCTATCGAGCAACAGAAGACGTATAGGAACTCCACGACGGTTGGAGTTTTCATGGTGGGCCTTGATACAAAGTATGATAGTGCACGTACTCATCTTCTGACTGGAGCCACCATTCCTCCTATAGAGGAGGCCTATAGCCATCTCAGCCGGATCATCATCCCTTTGACAGCCACATCTTCGCATTCTTCAACAATGGCCGCTTCTCGTGGCCGAGGTGGGGTGATCCAGTCCATAAGATGCACACCTCGAGGAAGAGACGTTGGTGACTAACGTGGTCCCTGCACCTACTGCCGCAAGGCTGGACATGCTGAGGATACATGCTATCAGAAGCATGGATATCATGTTTTTGGACGAGCAGCAGAGCGGATTGTGTCTTCAGAGGCTTCAACTCCCAAAGTTGATCCTCGCCTAGATGAGATTGTCTCTCGTATTCGAGAGATCATGACTCCTACCGCTGACACCACCACTACAGATACCGCTTCAGCAGCCAGAGCCTTTTCGAGCTCCTCAGGTATGACCTATGCCTACACTGGTAGTACAAATGCAAACATATGACAGAGTGGATTATGGATTCTGGTGCTTCTCACCATTTGTGTGGAGACAGAATGCAACTGAGGTCCTACAGGGCTATACCACCTGGCAGATGGGTTGTCATTGCTAATGACGACCACTTACCCGTCACAAGACAGGGGGAGGTGCATCAAACACCATCCATGCGCTTGAAGAATGTTTTATATGCTCCTGTCTTTCAGATGAATTTACTTTCTATTAGTCAAATCACTAAGGATCTGCATTGTCGTGCCATCTTTGACCCTTCCTCTCTTGTGTTTTAGGACATACTCTCGGACAGGGTCATTCGATGTGGTTGTGAGCAACAGGGACTCTACAGACTGGTCTAGCCTCCTCATGCTAGTGTTTCTAAAATACCTACCGGAATGTCTCTCCTTATTTGTGGCATCTTAGGTTCGGACATCTTCCTCTACAGAAACTATGTCATGTTCTCTGATGCAACCTAAATGAGCAATGAACTAAATGGCGTTCCTATCAATTGAAACAAAGGACTAGATGACCAACACAAATAAGAAGATATGCGCAGTGCGAAAAATCAGCAACAAATGAGCAACAAATGAACGCAACGACTCGACTTTAGCACCGGTTTCTCAACAAGCTTAGGGCTACACGAATAATTATCGATTATGGGAAATAAATAGCGATATTTGCAGCATGGAATCTCAATCGTTCACCAAACCAATTAACAATATAACAATCCACAAACTAATATTATGTGGTGGAATTTAAATGGTGGAGTTGGCACTCATACCACAACCGGCAAGGGAGAACATGCACGCTTCAGATCTGATCTCCGGAATTAGGGGGTGGGGCACCTTTGCGGCACTTGGACTGTTATCCGTTGGTAACAGTAACGGCGGTGGATCTGGCAGGGCGCTGGATGTAGCCCAGGACGAAGTGGCGCGGGCGGGAGGAGTGGGGCTGCGGGTGTATGGGGGAGATGGCGCGGGGTTGGGTAAGGCGAAGGCGGCAGGGGAGGATGGCACAGGGGAGGAGAAGGCACAGGCGGGAGGCGGGGGAGGCTGGTATGCGGGAGGGGTGGGCGCGTGGCTGGAGGCGGCGCAGTTAGGGTTGGGAGAGGAGGAGGGTTGGGGAGTGGAGGTGCGGCGGGTTGAGAGGCGTGGGGACGATGGCCGTTGCGAGGGGAGGGGGTGAGCGACTGGCGAAGGCAGGGGGGTTCCAGCGAGGGAAGGAGGTGGCGGCGTAAAGGGTGCGGGAAGGGGAAAGAGAAAGCGGCGGGGAGAGAGGGCGTGATTAGGGTTCGGGAGAGGGAGAGCACGGGAAGAGGGAAGGGAAGGTTTCGAGAGAGAGAGAGAGAGGGAAGGGGAGGGCCTTTTATAGAGGCTAATTTCCCCCAAAATAAGCAACAACTTCCCAAAATTAGGGAAAGAAAGAAAACAAAAAAAAGAAAGGATAATAAGGCCTTGTATAATGAGCCTTTTACATTGGAAATAAATAATTAAAATAAACAAAACAAATGATATATAAACAAAACAAATGTTCACTAAAATTAAAATTGATATCATGTTGCATCATTCTCCCTCGGATTTCTATGAAATCCTCCTTTCAGTGTGAGGCATGTCAACTTGGGAAGCATTATCGTTCCTCTTTTCCATCCCATTAGAGTCGGAGCAGTTCTCAGTTATTTGAGCTCCTTCATTTAGACATTTGGGGTCCTAATCGTTTTCCTGATCACCAAGGACACCATTTTTATCTCATTGTTGTCGATGATTTTTCTAGACTTTCATCGGTTTTCTTATTGAAGAATAAGTCTGAGGCTGGATCTGTTATCAAGTATTTTATTAATGAATTAAAGAATATTTTTTCTACCAATATCAAATATCTCCGTTCTGATAATTCCTTGGAATTCCGCACCTTACAGCTTTCTGAGTTTCTTAGATTCCATGACATTGTTCACCAGACCTCATGTGCTTACACTTCCCAGCAAAACGGTGTTGCCGAGCATAAACACCGTCACTTACTTGATGTGAGCGGAACATTATTGATACAGAGTCGAGCTCCTCATGCTTACTGGGGTGATGTTGTCCTTACTACGTGTTATTTGATAAACCGTATGCCCCCGTCCGTGTTAGGAGAGAAGATTCCTTTCTCAATTGCGTTTCCTGAGAAGGATCTTTTCTCCCTTACACCTTGTGTGTTTGGATCTGTTGCCTTCGTTCATGGTGTCTCTCCAGGGCGTGACAAGCTCTCTCCTAGAGTTGTCAAGTGCGTGTTTGTAGGCTACTTTCGTACCCAAAAGGGGTATTGATACTATGATCCTCTGAGACAGAAATATTTTGTTAGTGCTGACGTTACTTTCTTTGAATCTGTCATGTATTTTTCTCCCATAGGTGACAGACTTACTCCATCTGACTCTGATGATGAGATATGCATGCCACCACCTCCTACAGTTGGTCCTTCACCTACTCCACTTCCATCATCTCCACCCCCTCCTTTGGTTCAGTTTTGCCTCGTGTTTTTCATCGCAGGTCTCGATATGTTAGCCATTCTCACAGGCCTTGCCCATCATCCAACACGCATCAGGTATTTAATGAGCATATTGTTTCTATTGATGGTACTACCGAGTTGATTGTGCAACAGGATTCGAGACATGATGAGCAGGAGCCCTCTCAAGAGGGAAATTTACAAGCCCCATACTTGGCAGATGATCTTGGCGTACCAATTGCTACGAAAGCAAAAACAAGCATGTGCTACTTATCCTCTTGTAGCCCGGGTTTCTTTGAGCAGGTTGTCAGAGGACTTCAGGAGATTTACTTTGGCACTATCAGCAATACAGAGACCACAGACGTATCAGGAGGCTCTCAAAGATAGCCAGTGGATGTTAGCCATGGAGGAGGAGATGGATGCGTTACAGTCACATGGTATGTGGACTCTTGTTTCTGCTCCTGTTGATACTGTTGTAGGATGCAAATGGGTGTTCACTGTGAAACACCGTGCACATGGAAGCGTGGATCGCTATAAGCAAGACTTGTGGCACAAGGGTTCACCCAGAAATATGGGCTAGACTATCATGATACTTTCTCTCCAGTTGCCAGACACTCTACTCTACGTATTCTCCTTGCAGTTGTTGTGACACGAGATTGGCCCCTTTACCAGCTTGATGTGAAGAATGCATTCCTCTATGGTGATCTATAGGAGGAGGTCTACATGCAGCAGCCACCTGGGTTTGCTGCTGAGGGGGAGTATCAAAAGGTTTGCAAGTTACACAAGACTATCTATGCCTTCAAGCAGAGTCCAAGAGCATGGTTCCAGAAGCTCTTGGACTTGATAGAGCGGCAGGGGTTTGTGAGATCAACTGCTGATCACTTTTTGTTCGTACAGAAGACCCATAGAGGTACTACAATCATTCTTGTGTATGAAGATGACATTATTATTACAGGGGATGGCGAGCAAGGCATTCAGAGTGCCAAGGACTTCCTAAGTCAGCAGTTTGTGACTAAGGACCTTGGACAATTACGCTACTTCCTTGGTCTAGAGTTTGCCAGGAACCAACAGGATCTTGTGATGACCTATAGGAAGTATGTTATGGATCTTCTTTCAGAGACAAGCATGGCAGATTGCAGACATGCCACTACTCCGCTTGACTCGAGCATGAAGTTCTATGATAATGATACTGAGGAGGTCGACAAGAGAAGGTACAGAGAGCTTGTTGGCAAGCTACTATATTAACTATTACCAGGCCCGATGTATCATTTGTTGTGAGCAAAGTAAGTCAGTTTATGGAGCATCCCAGACAGACACATATGGATGCAGTCCATATGATATTGAGATACTTGAAGACTTCATCTGGTACTGGACTTCTTTTCAGCAGAGGCACATCTCTCTCAGTTACAGCATACGCAGATGCAGATTATGCTGGTTGTCCAAAGAATGGAAAGTCTACATCTGACTTTGTTGTGTTCATAGGGAATTCTCTTGTTTCATGGAAGAGTAAGAAGCAGACCGTGGTTGCCAGATCGAGTGTTGAATCAGAATACATGGCCATGGCACATGCTAGTACAGAGATGATGTGGATCAGATCTGTTCTTGCTGACCTGACTATAGAAGTACATCTTTCCATGCATATCCAATGTGATAATCAAGCTGCTCTCTTCATTGTAAACAATCCAGCCTTTCATGAGAGGACAAAGCACATAGAGGTGGATTGTTACTACACTCGTGACATGATATAGAAGGGCATTATCACTACTACGCATGTCAGCTCGGGAGACCAAACAGCAAATGTACTTACAAAGGCCCTAGCGAGAGGACCTTGTCAAAGATGTTGTTCCACGCTGAGTCTTATTTATATCTACGCTCCAACTTGAGGGGGAGTGTCGAGATATTAGCTATCTTTTGTATTATTTTCTATTTATATGTTCTTCTTTATGTACCCAATAGATCTTCTCCTATATAAGAGAACCCTTAGGCCTCTAATAAAACATCTTATTATGGCCCCCTTAAGAGATGCCAATAAGAATGTCAAAATCTATAAAAATAAATAAATATGATAGCAGATCGAAAATAAATATATATCCCGTATGCATTTTCATCCTTGGTCCGGTCCTTCATCCCGTCCACATTTCCAAGTGATCATCACAAACAACCGTCGGGTGTTGAAGAAAAATAAAGGAATGACTAAACAGCAAAAAAAAGAGATTGAACGAGAAAGTACGCACAAGGGTTTGGCGGAGTTCCTCCTGGAAAGCCATGTGCTTGGCGGCACGGGCCTCATCAGCTTCCTTCTTGGCGGCCTTCCTCTGCTCCTTGGCGAGACGCGCTGCCTCGAGCCGAGATTCCTCTCTGCGCAGCCTCTCCAGACGCTGCAGGTCCATCTCGAGGATGTACTGCTTCCGGCACTCCCTTACCTGACGCGCATAGTCCCGCCGCAACATGTCAAGCCTTCTCTGCGCCTCGCGAGGGTCCGCTGCAGGCGGAGGATTCTTCCAGCTCCCCAGATACTCCGAGGGCTTCGAGTGCTCGTGAGGACGAGGAGGGCCATACTGGCGGCGCGGCCGATGTGGTGTTTCTGACGCGGCGGTGGCGAACCTAGCGATGGTGCGGGTGCTGTGGCGGAGGAGGAGGTTGGACGGGCAGGAGGAAGCCATCGGAGCGCTTTGGGAAGAGGGCGGAGGTTGGACGGCCAGTTGGTTCCACCGAGGGTTTTCTTTCTCTTGTTAAGTTCATTTCTTTTATTAAACTTTTGGTTTAATAATCTTGTATATAATAATCTCATTAAGAATATCTCTTCTATTTCTGGATAAAATGGATTTTGAAAGTAAAGGTAACGATAAATTGAAATAAAATCAAATTTCTCATTTTTTGATTTATTATATATAAAACTAGTGCACACGTGTGCTTTTTATGAGGAGAAGGCTCTAGTAATGATAGCATTTACAATAATTAAATATATATTTTTCGTGTTGGATATGAAACCACTATTATGTTTTTATATAAGAATGTTTATCAAATGGACATATTATTTTTAACATCATCGAATCATATATAATATATATATATAATTTACATCACATGCACTAATGTAGGCGCTTCGACGCCTTTGGAAGCGAAAGTAAGAAGCAAAAGTTTGTCTCAAATAGACAATTCAAGTCAAGTTTCTGATAAACGATCTTCTTGGTGAGGATGACATTAACCATTTCTATTTGCGAAACTTTTCGGGTGTCATATTGTAATGTGGTGGCATATGATGTTGTTGTTGTCATCCCTTGCATAATATGCTACCCTGGGGGCAGAGAGAATCCCAAAGCTACTCGTGTTGGCAACAATCATTATCGGATGCCATTATATTGTGAGTGTGAACCATCAACCTCTTGTCTCTAAAACATCTTCGAATATCATTTATTGTAACTCTCGGGGCAACCCCCAATCAATGTTGCTACAGTAGGTCAACTCATAACAACAAAATTGAACTAAGGTAACGAAAAATTCAACATTCGTTAACATCTTATCTACGGTAAAATATATAACAATGAATAATATCCGATTATTTTTTTCTTTAAATTCGTGACGATTGTTGTACTCGTTATTATAATTCTAGCAACAAATCATATAACAACGAACGATTATCTATTGATGTTTCTTCTAATCTTCGGTAAATTAAGCAACTATTTGTACCGAAGAATTACCCACTTCATAATACTTATTTATTTTGAACATTTATCTATAAAAATTTCCATACCATATAATTAAATAGGTTTACTACTGAAGTTTTCCATGTTTCTTTTTTTGATATTTTTTATTTTAAATCCATGGAGTAGCGTCACTTGCATAAAAATCCAAACAAATCACTTTTAGTCCCTCTCCACTATTTAGATTAATTAATTCAAAATATATTATATATAAAACATTAGTTTATAAATGTAACTAATTTCACATCATGTTCAATCGATTTGAAGTTGGATATTTTAATCCGTTATTTTTTAATATTAATACTTTACTCTCATAAAATTTATTTGTTTTTCTCATTTCACATGCTTATATACGTTATCCATTGTTTGTTTTTTCTAATAAAATATTATGAAGTCCAAAAAAATCCTTAACAATAATTAGAATATCCATAAAAATAAGGTAAATTATTAGGACATCATATTTTAATGTGAAATCAATTGTCTTATCATTTCTGACACATTCAACTATACTCAAATCTCTATTTTACTAGTATGAATATGAAAGTTATTAAAAGATGAATAATTATTGAAAATGCTCAACGATTTTGTGTTAAAAAATACTTTTAACGCAATATGTTAGGGACTTATCATGACATTCTTTTTTATGTTGTTGCTGAGGTGGCACAACACTTTCACCTTTTTTTTCTTAAACGGTACTGTAAATCTTGAATGGAGACAGCCCTTTTTTTCCTCTCTTCAACACTGAGCATGCAATATAAAAGAAGTTATTGGTTATTATTTTAAGAGTTGAGATTAGTTATTATGTATGTGATTACAGTTAAAGTTAATCCCAACTTGGAGCAATTTTCCCAAATCGAAACATTCTTTCTATTTTTCAGGCATTTGCGGTTCTTTAAATACAGATAAATTTCATTCGAATTTTCTTTGCATTATTCTGAAACCCTAAAAAAACTTCTTAAGAAATATATGGTTTAGCCATATAATTTTGCATTGCATTCAATATTTGCACTCATGTTTACATCATTTAGTAGTTGGCTGAAGGTACAAATGTTTTACTCTCCATTCATCATCTCTAAAGGTTTTTTTATCTATTAGATTTTTCAAAAAAATACAAGTTTTTTAAGTGCCAAAGTTTTAACAGAATAATCAGCTCAAAACCTATTTATCTCCTAGGAACAACATGGATCTGAAATAAAATATTGTAAGTTACTTAACAAGTTTTTGATACTCAAATCAAGTGCCCACACACACTAGAGTCAGTGATCAATTGTATTTACGGTTTTTAATTAATTTTCCTATACTCATTCATCAATTTAATAACATAAATGTAGGTCAAGTATGACCACATTCAGTACTAACAATATCTTGTGCATTACTCATAGGGATCCGTTTGGTTATCGGTTTACCTCGGGATAACCGAGTTTACCCCCTCCATTCTTGGGTTGGAATTTCGTCACAAATCAATCTGAAATCACATCACCCTTTTTCCAATCCCTTCAAGCCCTCATAAATCATTCAAATAGCTACTATTCACAAGATGTTACTCCAATCCATCCCATTCCACTAACCAGTAACCAAACAGACCCATGGTGTGATGTTTTAAAGTCTGTGTGCACACAAGCTAATGCCAAACAATATAAAACCCATTTTGGTTTATCTAGGTTTATAATTAAGTTTGTTTGTGTATGGAAGGTTGGAGGTTTGCTTCAACAAATTCTTCATATAAAACTCGGAAAAATTTTATACAATATATGGAGGGGCCGTGACTCAGACCCCAGTTACAGAAGCTATGATGAAATGTCAGCTAAGTTGAACAAGAGAATGTGAAGCTGAGAATCGTGCATGACTATTTTTGTTCACAACTGAGAAATAACTAATCAAAGATTGAAAAAAAAAGGAAATTAAAAAATATTTTTTGATTAATCTACAACAAGCCACTCCTGTAAGAAACCATCCTCACGTAGGAGCATATATTTTAGATAATTTGATCCATATTCGCTTGCTCTACAGTAATTTTTAGTTGAAATCCCTTTTAACTGATTACTCATAATATGTGAATAATTACGAGGACTATTTCCAATAATACTACAATATCATGTTATAATTAAGAATACATCCAAATCATATCTTCCATTTTTCATAATAGACAATGGCAACCACTAGCTCAAAAACCTAGGGAAATCGACCCATACATTGGGAAAAGATGAGCATAAAGATCCCTAACCAATTCTTTCCTCTAGGTCATATTTAAGAAATGCTAGAATGGGGGAGGGGTGAATAGTGATTTACATATTCATATAACAATATATAAACTTATGCTTAACAATTACCAACGAGATAAGTATAACAACAAGCACAAGAACATGAAATCATCATGTACACAGATTTATAAAAAGTTCACTTGCGATGGGGCCACGTTCTTTGCTTGAGCTTGGCCTGCCCATGGCTTACAAACTCTCGGTATAAGAACTACTTTTGGTTTAGTCTAAATCACTTACAAAGCACACGACTTACCTTGATTTATCTTCTTCATAAGATTTATCTTATTCATAAGAAGAAAAGCATTCACACCGAGCACGTTGAGGTACACAACCTCGACCAATTTTATCGTATACATACGAATAAATCTTTTCACACATAATGCCTAAACGACATCTCCAAGTGTTTATTTTTCATTTGTGAAGACATACCTTCATAAGGAACATCTCTTATTTGAGAAGAAAGATATATACAGATTGTGCTATAAACTTCTCAAATACACGATACAATACAAATAAGTAAAATCTAAACACATAATATGGTATTATTTAAGGGGTATGCATAATTATTAAATCCCCATCACCTGCCATGTTTTATGTCATTTTATAGTGTATAATGGAATGTATTATTTAACGAATTCGTCCAACCTATTACAAAGAAATAATATTCTTAACATGTCCGTCTGATCATTAATAAATGCTTTTTGTAATAGATGGACGGCCCATTAAGACTTTTTCATTACAGATCGTCATATTATTCTTAACAGGTCAGGCATATCTATGAGAGAACGCGTCTCTGTCGAGATAGATCTTTGCCCAATAGGATAGACTTAAATCATTTCTAACATGTGTTCGCTTTTGACAATATTTTCATAGAAGAATTTAACATGCATCATCATGATATGAGAATCATTTTTCAAGCTTGATTATCGAAGCACAACTAAACCTCCATTTGGCTTTTACATCCTTTTTGCTATAGTTCTATCTACTATGCATCATCAAGATATGAGGATCCTCATTAAATCAAAGTTGAGGTCAACCGTCTTTATCTTCAGTTGTATCAATACATTTTACATCATCGATTTGATAGCCATTTCGAGCAAAATTAAATCATGTATTTGAGGCTACTCTCTTATTATATTTTTCAATCCAAATCAATTATTATTTGAGCTTTTTTATACCTCGTTGATAAAGCATGGAATTCATCGTCTGAGCATATCACCATCGGAGAGCACCATTCATCCTTTGGTCATCGAACCACTATTAGCTAACAAAGGAATACAAAAGCAACCTCTTCTTATCTTTGGACAAGAGAGATTGTCTTTAGCTCCGCTATATAAAGCATAGTGTCACTTGTAAGAGATTGATGCATTTTCGTACAAAAGACCATGCATTTCTCTTTATTTTGTATGTTGCATTCCTTAAATCAAGAAAGGAAATAAAAATTACTATCAACATTGTAAAGCATTTCTAATATTGCATCTTATATCCAAAATTACTTGCAAGCGTTAATTGAGGAAATTGTTGGGAAAATTATATGCAGGGAAGTTCATTATACACATTTCTATATTTCAAGCGTTTTCATTTTTGAAATTGTTAGTTGAACTTGAAACTGTCTTGACTTGGTCCGATCTTCTGGATAGTGGGGTGAAAACCATAGTACCAATTTATTGTCCATAACTAAGGAAACTTTTAGGTAGTGGGTGAAAACCACAATACCAATTTATTATCCATAACTAAGGAAATTTTTATTTCGATGCATGAAGTTTGACCTTTATTCTATAAAAATAGAATAATAAAAAAATATAATTATGATGCCACCACTTTCTCGAAGTTAAATTTTTTACCAGGGAAGAATAGATACTTATCTTGTATCCAAACATGCTAGTAGGTGCCAAGTGGTAATATTTACTTAAATAAATTCTCGAACGGAACTTTCATTCACATTAACGAATATCTTGTTAGACCAAGGGTCCATTTAGTTACCGAGTTATCTTATCTTAAGGTAACCCCATTTATCCCCTGCATTCATTGATTGAAATTCCATCACAAATGGAATATAACAACATATCACATTCTTTATCCAACCCACTCTCCTCACCCTTATAACCATCTAAATAGTCACTATTCGCACAAAAATTAACTCAATCCGCCCTATCCACGAACCAAACAATCCATGACGGTCAAGATAGATAAACTTTCTGAAAGTATATACCCTTATTCCATCTTATTTCGCTCTTATTTCTTTCTTTATCCCACCTTAACTACCTTTATTTCACCTTATTCTCTTTATTCTTATCGTCCAGTCGAACGGAGAATAGACACTTATTCCCCTTATTCTCCATCTTTATTTCTACTTATTGTCCAATTGAACGTGCACTTAGAATTAAAAAAAATTCTCTCATCCACAAAGCCAAAATCCAAGCTCAAATGGAGCAACGGATGGACGCGCCATCCAATCCCACGACGACAATCGAGCAACGGACGGAGGCGCTGTCCACCGCCGCCACTTCTCCCTCATCATCCAATCACGTTTCCCGCCACGAGTTCCACGACTTTGGTCCTCCGATCTCCACAAGGAACACGTGGAAGAACCAACCACTGGTCCTCGGACGATTTCAGGGAACTCGAGAGGCCTAGACGCTCTGACAATGGCGACGAGCTCCATACAACGGTGCGGATCTCATCCGCTGCTCGATCTATCCGACGCGTCGATCCAGGCAGATCCCGACCACGGGCACCCGGCGATTCTCTTGCCCAATCAGAGCGACGATGTTCCCCACCTGGCGGTGGATATCGGAGGTTTTTTTATAGAATTCGTGAGATATGTTGTTTATACCAATATATCCATACCATTCGGGCGGTTGGGTTAAGTGAGACCCGCAGCTCTTCAGTTTCCCAGATGTTATATTTTTTCAGCTCGATCAAAGTAAGCCACATCACTGGAACCGGAAAAAATCTTAGGCAACAAGACAGAAAGTGGGGATTTATGATAAGCATAAATAAATGGTGGAAATTAAAGACAGGATTAACACACTGGAGTGTAGAGATTTACTAGATTTGATGAGGTGCAAATGCGCTTCTAAAAAAGAATATTTTAGTCATTGGAATTCAAATGGGACTTATGTGTATGCCATAAAAAATGTGAAGTGCCTTTTTTTGGAAGGGAATCAAGCTTGTGGAGAGTATGTTCTGTCCTGGCTTAGCAAATTAAATGCTGGTGGCGTCTAATTCTATGATAGAACTTCTTAGAGACTTTACACATTATTTTCATGCTCAATACAATGAAAATGAAAATACGAAGGATTAATGGGGTTTACTTTAGAACCTTTCTTGGTTAACTACGAGTCACCTATAACAGTTCTTGGAGCTTAATTATTAAGTTGCCACAAAGTAATTACACTGTCCGATAGGCTGGATGATCTTTCCAAATAGTGGTTTTGGGAGCTTATTTGCGTAATTTGAGTTTGGTTTCATTTGTTTCACGTATGTTGTCCTTAGGAAGGAGGCTTCAGGTGGTCTGCCATTGGTTCAAAAAGGAGTTATAGCAACAAAGAGAATGGGATACAAATGATACTTTGGATGGCAGTATCGGGTTGAATTAAGTAGGAGGATTCCAGATATTTCGGCATGGGAATGGAAGGAGGCTGTCAAGGTAGTTACATCCATGGATTGAAAGGGAAAACGAATGGAAGTAAAGATCCAGACAACACTGGCTGAAGGAGGGAGAGACCAGTATTTGTTTCTTTTTAACGGTGGCCAGCTCAATGCCAGTTGTTGATGGGTAAAGAATGGGTGACAGAGACACAAGGAATGCAGAGATATTGCAGCTGCAGCAGACGGATCTCATTACGAAGCCTCATATGTTCTCTGAGGAGTAGCAATGTAGACGAGAAATGAGGGTTAGAGAAGAATTGAGAAACGTGACAACATTCGTGGGTTGGAGGAAGATAACATGATGAAGGGAGTGGAATTCCACACAAAAAGGGAGGAAGAGAGATAAGTGGATGTCAATTCCATATTTTCTATTCCATATGACTTGTATCTTTACAGACCTTAGTAGCTCCTTTGTACAGAGAGGGGATGGGATTGCGTAAAGGAAATAGCCCTTACTAACCAAATCACATTCTAAACAAATAATAATGAATGGTATCAAGGACTCTCAACTGAAATAAAGTAACTGATCTACTACAATAAATAGAGATCCTGAGTTGATTGCAATTTTCTTATGAAAATCAACAACAACAAAGCCTTTTCCCACATTAAGAATTTATTTATGAAAATAAAAAAGCGGAATGTTTGAAGCGATAATAACTGTCTAGTCCCTTATTTTATCAAAATCCCCAATTATATGATGCATCAGACGGCCAGTCAGAGGTGTGGAAGCTTTGTACGAGAGGCCGGAGCAGGAGATAGTAAGGGCAACAAGTCAGGAGGATGTTTTGGTTGCTATAAAGGACTCGTACATTGAAAGTCAGACAGGATGGATTATTGGTTTCATTTTATAGGGACTTCTGGAATTTGATCAGACTCAATGTTGCAACAACAGTTCGTGTAACACCCCAAGCACTCCAACATAGTCCCACATCAAACTCGCAATGTGTGAGAGTGGGTTATAAGAAACTCAATGTTGCAACAACATTTTGTGTAACACCCGAAACACTCCAATATAGTCCCACGTCAAACTCATAACGTGCGAGAGTGGGTTGTACAAATGGGGGATTACTATTTGACAACTTGGGCTTAAGCATTTTGGGTGGTTGTCAACTGTTCCAATTGTGCCCGATCTAAGAAGT
This sequence comes from Ottelia alismoides, assembly GCA_037367405.1. Taxonomy (NCBI): domain Eukaryota; kingdom Viridiplantae; phylum Streptophyta; class Magnoliopsida; order Alismatales; family Hydrocharitaceae; genus Ottelia; species Ottelia alismoides. The sequence continues at coordinate 644,906 of JAZKJV010006378.1, forward strand.
TGTCAGGGCTAGTTTTCATTGATAACGGACTGTAGACCTAATCCCGAGGCGTTACAAATGATATCAAAATGGGTTCCCTCTGATAGTGGAAATGACTGCTCTAGATGCGGAGCCAATCCTATAAAGAGATAATAGGAAAATACCCAGAGCATGCATCCGCCACTGTCACTGGGAGTAAGTAATGTGACATATCGCAACGAGGACGTTGCGAATATAAGTGGGGTAGATTGTAACACCCTAACATAGTCCCGAAAACTCACAATATGTGAGAGTGGGTTACAAGAGTGGGGGATTACTACTTGACAACTTGAGCTTAAATATTTTGGGTAGTTGTCAACGGTTTCAATCGGGCTCGAACTTACAAGTTGTCTGGGTCAGTTTTTCTTGATAATAAGACCGGGCACTTAAGCTGTAGAGGTTACAGTTTGGCTTTACCTAGGGTATGTAAAACCACATAAAAAGTTACTAAGATCATTGGAGAAAAAGTTGGAGTAGCATTTTAAGATAAAAAGAGACATTTTAAGGTTGTATAAGAACCTTCATGTTCGAATCGGAAGTGTCGGAAATACGATGACGAGCCTCTCCAGGACTCTCAATTGAAATAAAGTAACTTATCTACTACCATAATAGAGATCCTCAGTTGACCACAATTTATTTATTAAAATGTAAAAAAAGAAATGTTTGAACTAAGCAGTAATAACTATATAGTCCCTTATTTTGTCCAAGTCCCCAATTCTGTGTTACAAGTGGTCAGTCAGAGATGTGGAAGTTTGTACCATAGGCTAGAGCAGGAGATAGTGATGGCAGTAAGTGAGGGGGAGGTTTTGGTTGCAGTAAAGGGCTTGTATGTCGGAAGTCATGCGGGGTGGGTTCCCGGATTCATTTTATAGGGACTTCTGGACTTTGATAAAACTAAATGTTGCAGCAACAGTTTTGCTATACCTAGGGTATGTGAAACCACACAATAAGTTATTAAGATCATGGGAGAAAAAGCTGGAGTAGCATTGGTATAAGGTAAAAGGAGGCATTTTTAAGATTGTTTAGGGACCTTCCTGAATCCGAATCAGAAGGGTCAGAAATAAGATGACGAGCCTCTTAGAAAGGGTTGGGAAAACTAAAAAAGAGTTAAAAGGAAAGTATAAATTATGATATATGAGTCTCCTCTGCATTTTCTATGATATAAATACATCCTTTGTTAAGTATGGCACATCTTTAACTTTTTCAAGCATGAAAATTATTTAAATCACAACATTATTATTTTCCATCTCCGATGAATATATTTAGCTTGCTGAATTTGGTTCTACATGCCTTTGGGGGAATCTTATATTTCCTTTCTGAGCAAAACGTTATTGCAAGTTTTTTATTAAGATTATGGGTTCCTTTCTGGTGGTTAGGATCTCTTATCAAGTTGGTGTATTTCTCAAGAAATCAAGAGATGCCATTTGATGATAGGAGAAAGGATACGAAGCAAAAGTCAGATGTTTCCGCTGGTCCGACAAGGAGTCATCCTGTCTCTGGCGGTCAACTACATTTTGTAAAGTTTGAGACAGATAAGCTAAAGGATTGTCTGGAATTTATAACTACCAATCGTCTTCACTGCAAAGGTATTTACAGACAATACTTTTCACACATGTAAGGCAATAGAAATTTATGAAAAAAAATGGCACTCAATTTATCCCCCAATTACGAAGACATGCCTCCCGCAGATGCTTTTGCTGATTGATGGTAGATCAACAGAAAAACACTGCTAATTTGCTAAAAATATGAACTAAATGATGTTGTTGTTAATGTAATAATATGTTGTGTGGAGGTTTTTATTTTTGCATTCTGCTTGCAGAAAGGAGCTCTTCGTTTCAGTTATTTATGCACACATATTTTTTCCTATCTGCAATTAGCCGTATAGTGAATGAAAAACATATTGTTTTAATTGTGCAGAAGTGAGATGTTGATTGCATATTATGGTAGGCTCAAGTACTACCTATATTTTTCTTCTGGAAATAATGTTTTATTCCTTTCTCAAACAAAGGCTACATATTTAACCTAATGGTAGAAAGGAAAGCACATCCTTGAGAGTAGAATGAAGTCGTGTGATGTTATTGAAATCTAATGGTTATGTTGTACATTGTATTTAATGTGTCATGTAAGTTGCATGTGCACGCTTCTCACTAATTTTGAGAATGCAAATTTGGCTGGCAGGAACAGGAACTCCGTCACTTTGTAATCTTTCAAGGCAAAGTTCCGGTCATGCTAAAGTAATAAAGGTATGGAGATTATGCTATTTCACGATTCATGCATTTTCATATTGTTTCATTATCTTATGATTTTTCTGATCAATTTTCTTTGCTTCAAAGCTCAACAAAAGTAGCTGCAGTTTCCAGTTTTTGGTCTGTATACTTCTAGCTAGAGTGACAAGTTTGAGTTGTTATGGCATTTATTTATTTTTTAGGAAAGTTCTTTGGTTTTTCTATGATGCTTTCCGTAGTCCATATGATGCAGCATCCCTTTTTTATTGTATTTACAACTGTAGCTGTCTCTTGGCTAGTCAATATGTGGTAGGCTAATGATGAAAACCTGTAGAGCAAAGTTCTCCTATGATATTATTGTGGCTTGCCCATTATGTAATGACAACCCCAAAAGATGTTGGACATTTGTTCTTTCCTTTGATGGACTAAAAGGATTTGGAGGGAGGCGTCCGTGTCTTGACTTGGTAATTGGTATTTCGTCATTGGAGGGAGTGCTATCTATACGCCTCCATGCATGATAATGGGCATCTCCAACTGAGTCCTGGGTTTGAGGTGAGGATGATGAGGATTCATCGGCCTAGCCTTGACCTTTCGGCCCGCTGACATGAGATCGAGAGCACCTTTTAATCTAGTCTTTTGCCGCTCATGAGGTGCTTCACTCTGATGCGACATCGGTGAAGTGGGAGTGGGAGTTGCGATTGCCCTTTTGTAATTGAGAGTAAATTCCCTTATACACTCTTATATAAGGGAATGTTCCCTCTTTTGACGGATCTAGCATTGATTTTGATGCAACAATGGTGGGTTATTGGTCTTCTTCTGTCGGAGACCAAACTCCGACATCCTATTGTTGAGCTGAGAATGTCATTTCGAAGAGGACAACAATGCCCACCCGTATCTCGCGTATGTTTCATGCGAGGCACCTCGAAATAGATATTGTCAATACGTGGTTGGCTAATTATGAAAACATGTAGGGGCCAAGCAAAGTTCTCCCATGTTATTAATGTGGCTTGCCCATTATATGATGACAACCCCAAAGATGTTGGACATTTGTTCTTTTCCTGTAAAGGACTAAACGGATTTTTAGGGAGACGTCCATTTCTTGACTTGGTATTTCGTCATTGCAGAGTTCTTAAACTTTTTTTTGATGCCACTCAGTTCAGACCAAATTGGTGAATAGTTGAAGTTTCTTATGTATGCGGGTAATCTTGTTGGCTCATATGAGGTTATTTTTAATAATAGAAGATTTTATAATGAGAATGTTTTACACCATGCCGAGACTTTTCTTGAATCCTTTATGAGCTGGCTCCATTTTCTTGTTAATATAAATTAGATGTGGGCACCATTCTGGGTGCGTACCTTTTTTCCATACAATTTTTTTATTTGTATCTTATTTTAATTAATGAAGAGATCTAACTGTTTAAAACATGGTGCATGTGCATTCTTTTCGTAGAAGGCCATAGCGCGATATATTAGCGACATATCGTTATCAAGAGGCAGGGGATATCGATATCACGGTGCATATCTATTTACCATGATATCGGCGATATATGACTGATATATCTGCGATATATCATCATATCGATAAAAAATGACTGGATTTAGTACAAAAATTCTCGGATATCGACCGATATCGCTGAAATTTCATCGATATCTATATATTAATGAATTATACCCTTGTAAGCTTGATTTCACTACTTATTTTGCCACTCCTAGTATTAAAACACATCATGTTTTATATATTTTATTTCGGGACCCTCGTCTGGTAGGGTATGATGCGATAGGGAGGTGCATACAACGGTTCTTCATCTTGGGGGTGCCCAATCAATTTTAGTCCATCTTCTTTCTCTTTTGAAAATATTATTATGAATTATGTTTCTTTTAAAAAAATTGCTATTATGCTCTTTATTTGTTTGGTTCCAAAAATATCTCAAACATTTTGTTTATACATAATATGTGATGCAATATAAGTCTTGGATGAACTCCATTTCCAATGTCTATAAGTCAACAATCAACATTAACCATGATATGCTCAATACGACAGATATGTGCAATATCAAGGTCATAGATGATCGATATGTGTGATATAAGTGTATATTTGCATAAAGAACTTGGATGGGCTGCATTTCTAATATCCACAAGTTAACAATCAACAATAACAATGATATGTTTGATATGACCTATATATGCGATATAAGGGTCATAGATGGTCGATATGCGCGATAAAAGAGTATATTTGTAAGTTATTTAGTGTTCTAAGAATTTGGTCGAACTCCATTTCGAATATCTATAGGTCAACAATTAACAATACCACCGATATGTTTGATATGATTGATACGTGCGATATAAGGGTCATAGAAGATCAATATGTGTGATCTAAGAGTATATTTGTAAGTTATTTAGTATTCTAAGAACTTGGACGAACTCCATTTCCAATATCTATGACTCAAGAATCAACATTAACATTGATATCTCAAAATGATCGGTATGTGTGATATATGAGGTATAAATGACTGATATGTTGTGATATAGGTGTGTATTTGTAGGTTATTTGTTGTTTTAATATCTTGGATGATCTTAATTTATGAAAAAAATAGCAAAAATACCATTTTTGAGCCATCTCCGACATTTCCACCGATATCATTGCTATACCTCGACATATCCTTTTTCGGGCGAAATGATACGATATCGATATCGATATGACCTTCTATATTTTTTGTGATGTAACTGCCTTGTAAAACTCGTTTATAAAGGAGTTAATCTTTATATTTAAGGTAGGTGATGAAATGGATGCAAGTTTTGGCTCCTTATGTGTGTTATCGTTCTTTCCTCTTAGTTTTCTTGCTTCTCATCTAACCTCTAACCAATTTCTCAACCCCATTTCTTCTTTCTTATATGGCTTAGTATGCCCATCCTTATCTCACACATGTCGACGCATTACTGTCTAAAGTTCCACACAACCAACATGTTTGTCATTTTTATTCTTCCTATCTTTCTTTACTTTTCAAACTCCCATTTTTCCTCTTCAAATATTTCAGCAATCTGGGCAATCTGGATTGCCAGAAATGACGTTGTATTTCAGCAAGAGCGTGTTTATGGCGAGAATATAGTGGCACATGCCAAGATGCTAGTTGAGAGTTGGGAATTGTAATTTTCAACTTTCTAATTGCTCTTTGCCTACACTACACTTGTACTTACTTTGATGTGATAGATGGTGAAATTTTTCGGCACAAACCTATTACGATAGGGGCCCTTTTTTCTTTCAAAAAAGTACAACTGCATGCATCTGGAAGCTTGCGGCCAGAAGGCTCTCTAATGATCGAAAGATACAATATTGCATGCTCGAGGGCTATGATTACAAGCTACAACAAGGGTTACTCTTTAATTGGCTGAAATATATTGAAATGAGAAATAGATAGAGATGATTGGGGTTGAGCTGCGTTGAGGAATTCAGGGAAGGAAATTGAATCAACAACAACAACAAACAACAACAACAAAGCCTTTTCCCACTTTAAGTAGGGTCGGTTACATGGATTTTTTGCCTAAGGAGAGGAAGTTGAATCGTTTAGAAAAAAAAACATATATTTATGATTACTTCTCTCTTTGGTAGTCCCACCTTCAAATTTGGGTATAGAGCTGTGGATGGAGGGTATTTAATCTAAGGAAACGAAGGGGCACACAAGCAATTACAGTTTTCATGTGATAGTTTGGGTTGGGGATATTAAATCAAAGATCCCCCAATTAGCAATTCAAGTTTTTTTGATGGGTTGGGTGGTGCACCTTTAACCCATCACCCAACCCAAAAACCTAATAAATATTATGTTTTGGGTCTAACCCGATCCAAAATCCAAATAATCCAACCCATTTCAACCATTTTTTAAAGGTTTAGGTGGGTTATTTGGTTAAACCCAAACACCAAGCCCCCAGCAGCAACAATGATGTTGTGGGGAGGCGGCGGTGATGATGTCACATGGAGGTGTTGATGGGGGGACAATGCTGCTTGCCTTGGAGGGGAGCGATGAGGGGCCCGTGATCGAAGGAGAGGGGGTTGCCGACACATGGAGGCTTGATGGTAGGGGTAGGGCACCTATAGCTCAGGGCTCTGGTGTAGGACCGTTGCTCTGATACCATGTGGAAATAATGAATGACTTGATTTTTCTGAGGGCCATAGATCTTTCTTATATAGAGAAGAGGAAACCTAGAGGGAAAATGCATAAAAGAGACCTAATAAATAGGAAAATACACAGTTACTCTTAACAAAGAACAAGTGAAAACTTTGATTTACGTGGAACCCTCCTCCCTACGGAGCGGGATGAAATCGTAGGAAAAAGCAACAAAGGACCAACTATTGGATTATATTTCTCAATGGATACAGTGGATATGCGGATCTTTCCATAGCCCTGCCAACTCTGTAAAGTCCCACTGATGAACAATACGAGACTAAAGAAAAGAGTGATGTAATTGAATCTTGGGGGGGGGGGGGGTTCAATTACATACTCCAACTATATGGAAGATAGAATCCAACTAACTCTCCATTAAAAAAATGCAAACTTGATATCAAATTGATATACCGATCTCTTCTTTCAAACTTCAAATGCAAATATATTTCTAATAGCCTCCCTAAAAGCAACATGTGAAGAAGTTTCATTAAATCCACGCTTGGTTGATGTAAGTAGGTTTTCAGCTATCATATGATTAGAATGAGGTCGTTTTCATTGTATTTGATTTTGTAAATCTATAAAAGACCAATATTTTTTATCTTTTAGTCCATCTACAATTTCTTATATGTGATTTTTTGTTTATTCTTACATCTTCTTTGGACATGTTAAATCATCTCACTGCTATTCAGGATGCCTTTATTAAGACTTTTTGTACTCTTGAAAGGATATTGATTTTTTGGTGAACAGATATACTTGGACTTGAGGATACTATTATATGCTCTTTTTATGAGGATGGTTGTGTTGAAAAGTGTTTATAATGGGAATTTCTACAATTATTTTCTTGGAGAAGGCAACAGGTGGTGGGGCTCATAAATTTGCAGATACGTTTAGAGAAAAGCTTGGGATAAGTCTAGACAAGAGAGACGAAATGGACTGCCTTGTGGCAGGAGCGAATTTTCTGCTTAAGGTAAGTTTGTGATATTTTATCTCAATTTTGTTTTTAAGTTAATTCCATTTTTTATTGAAGATGATCGATTTCATTTATATGTGATAGGTTATTTGTAATGTTAATTATCAGCATTGTTGAAGAGAATTAGAAGTGCAATATGTTGTTGAATGAAATCATCATCCTCCATACGAACGAAAGATAAAAACCAAGAATTTCCCGACTTTTGTTCAAGCAAAAAGAGAAACAGTTTTGGATCCATTTGTGATTGCCATGAAGAGCCACTCTTTTCCTTTTCAATTTTTTATTTTCAATTAAGAAGCTTCCCTTTTGCATTTTCTCTTTGCTTTCTCGAATAAATAAGTGTTGTTTGGTTTTTTTTAGTATCACTAGAATTGTTCTTTGTTACTGTAATCAGTAAAATAATTCTTCTGTTAAGTTACAATTTTGACTATTAAGATACGTTAGCAGATATTTACTTGGAAAGCACGATGTGGGAGAGGGGGACTCCGAGAGGAAAGATGGGAAGAAGGGCGATTGGAGGAGAAAAGAAGGGAAGGAAGGCAATGGGAGGGATGCTGCAGGGGAGAAGGAGAAGGAGAAGAGGGCTGTTTGGTGTTTCGAGAGAGGCATGGGGCTTCTGCAAGGGCCCAACATCTTCGTTGTGGTTCGAAGGCAAAGCAGAAGTGGTGATCGAAGGGCATCTGCTGGGGGTGATGAGACTCGGATGTTTCCAAATGGGGAGAAAACGATCTTGGGAACACTCGGAGGGTGGACAATAGGAGTTTGAGGAAGGTGAATGGCAGGGGACAAAAGTCTGAAAGGAGCGTTTTCGGCATTTGGAACGACGTTTTTGGTGCTTTGGTTGCAACAGCTGCTGTCATCTAGTGGACTGTTGTGGTGAACAAACTTGTTTTCTTTGTGGCTCTACAGGGCAACCTATTTGGATCAACAACAAACTAGCTCTAGGTCTCGTAGAGTTTGGATGATGGCCGTGCTATGAGCCATGGTCGCTGGCCAGAAACAGTGTGATCTTTCAGGATGAAAGGTGAAAGGTTTTATGTTGAAAATGTACCAGAGCATGCTGGGATCCTTCATGGCTTTAGACTGTAACTTGTGAATATAAATTTTTTTGGGTGGATGTCTTCTCGTCATACCATCCTTTTTCCTTTTCAAGAAAAGAAAGAAAAATACTTTAGTAGTTACAGTCATATTATCATTAACTACAATTAGATTATTAAACCTAGTGTCACAATGAAAATTTTAGGTGAAAAGCCCTGTTGAGAAGGAAACTACCAAGCACGGCATTGTTTTTTTAGATATATATCCAGGTATGATTTATTGTAGATCTCAATGGAGGCAAAGAATTTGTGAAGTCAATCCCATTTGACATCAGAAAAAGCTGCTCTTTTATCAGTTTCAGTAGTAGAGGCGCTGAGAACAATACCTGCAACACAGCTCCATATGCAATATATTAGAATGGGGAAACAATTAAAATCTTATAGCTATACTGACATGATTGACATGGCACGTGCTAATCAAGCATTGAGAATGGGTTTGTTGGGTAACACCATTTATAAATGAAAGGGATCTTTGCAGAAAGCTTTTTATACTTTATCACGAAGGTATGCTTTTTGTATTATGTGGCTTGCTTCAGACTTTCATCTCCATTTCCTCAATCATCTTAGTAGTATATAGCATATAAGATAACAATTTAACAATTAGAAGGAAACCACTACTTGTTTATAAATCATTTGTGTCACAGTCAACTCTTCTTTTTAGCTGCTTTTGCTCTAATGGTAATGAACTTCGTCAATGCAATCCCTTAAATACCAGCAGATCAACTGGGAAAAAACCCGCATTCTTATGCTTTGCTAGGCATTTCCTCATGAGGCTTTCACACATATGAAAGGGCAAAAGGAATTCGTTCAGATGGATTCAAGTGATTTATTTCCTTATCTACTGGTCAATATTGGCTCTGGAGTCAGTATTATCAAGGTGATGATCCTATACTTTCATTTGATAGTAGTTTAACTTCATCTTTCAGACACCTTCTTTAATTCAGTCTCATGGATAATATAGGTGGATGGTGATGGGCAGTTTCAGCGAGTTAGTGGGACGAGCCTTGGTGGCGGCACCTTTTGGGGTTTGGGGAGATCTATAACACAATGCAACAGGTTTGTATTCTTCCTCCAATACACCTAGTAATTCTTGAAAGCTCTTTGGATCCAATCGTTGTTCCTCGATACAGTTTCGATGAGTTACTGGACTTAAGTAAACGAGGAAACACCAGCAATGTAGATTTGTTAGTGGGAGATATATACGGTAGTGACTATTCTAAGGTATGCTCAATGCAATTATCTTAACACGGTCTTGTCTCCACTGTCTTAATTCCAATGTTTGATGCATCGATAAAATTGGTATATTTTGTTATATAACTATTTCAAAGAAATATCAACCCGTGGTATCAAAACGTTTGAGGTGAAAAAACCCTTTTTGATCTTTTGCCTGCATTGTTACAATGAAAGTTGGTTTATGCTTCTTCAAAGAAAAATTTGGTTCATGCTTACTTATCTTTGTCTATCATGTTTATCTCATGCGTATTTGGGGTTTTCAAATTATGTTATCTCAACCCCCTTAAAAATCAATTTGCTATTCCGAACCTCTTTGTTTTTCTTATATACCCATGAATTTGTGGGTGAACCCCAAGTTGTTATTCGTAGATGTGGAATTATCTACATCATGATATGGTCTAAGTGGAGTATTTACATCATGAATAGGTTAAAGGGTCTATGCCCTTTCTTCAAAAGATTGAAAAACAACTAGGTGGTCTACATGGCCTGATAACAGGGCAATGGTAAATTGGCCCTTAGAAACAGGAACGGCCTAAAAACAGATCCCGGTAGTACCTTACTATAGTTGCTGTCCTAGCAGTAATTACGATTTTTAAAAATTCAAACCCAAAATAAATATCATATATATTTGTCAAAGCTTTAATCCAAAACTTAATCTTCCATTCCAAAGGAGACTCCAAATACCTCTCTTCATGTAACCGTGGAATGAGAATATTGAATTGATTGATACTAAAGCTATATCATTCTCTTGTTGGGTAAATTACATGATAGAGAGAAAAGAAAAGAAATACATAAATGAAAGATAAAATATCTTTCAATACCCCCTCAAAATGGAGCGATTTCAATCATGCTCTGCTTGGAATACTACCTCTGTAATGGCCCTCTGACTAGGGCCTGGTGAACACATATGCTGTCTGTTCCCCTGAGCTGACGTAAGAAGTAGATATATAGCCCTTCTGAATCATGACATGAGTGTAGTGACAATCAACCTCAATATATTTGATCCTCTCATGGAAGACAGGATTGCTGGCAATGAAAAAGAGTAGCTTGGTTGTCACATTGTAGATGCATGGGAAGAGACACTTCAATAGCTAGGTCAGTCCAAACGGATCTGACTTACATCATTTTGTATGCCCCTATGCAATGGCTATGTACTCTAACTCTGCATTAGATTTGGCAACCACAATTTGCTTCTTGCTCTCCCATGACACCAAACAACTCCTTATGAACACTGTAAGAGTTGAGGTAGACTTCCTGTCCTTCATACATTTTGCATAATCTACATCTACGCATGCTATAACGGTTAGGAATGTCCCTTTTCTAAAAAACAGTCCAGTGCCAGGAGAGGTCAAATACCTCATAATTATATAGACCACAACCATATATACATGTCAATGTTGCTCCATAAACCGACTAACTCGACTTACTGTAAACGAGATGTTTGGCCCAGTGATGGTGACATATAGAAGCTTCCCAACGAGCTCCTTGTACCACCTTTCGTCTACCTCTTTCGTACCATCATCATGTAACTTCATGTTGGGGTCCATGGGAGTAGTGGCAGACTTGCAACTCGTCATGCCTGTCTCAGAGAAAAGAATTGTGACATACTTCCTCTGGGTCATAACACAAACTCGATGGTTCTTGGAAAACTCAGGTCCAAGGAAGTAACACAACTCGCCAAGGTCCTTGGTGATAAAGTGCTATCTAAGGAAATCCTTAGTCGCTCGGATACCTTGCACATCATCTCCTGTAATAATGATATCATCAACATAGACCAATATAACAATTATATCTCTCTGAGTCCTTCGAACAAACAAAGAATGATTTGAGTCGATCTCACGAATCCTTGATGCTCTATCAAGTTCGAGAGCTTATGAAACCATGCTCTTGGACTCTGCTTAAGGCCATTGATAGCCTTGTGAAGTCTGCAAACCATCTGACACCCCCCTCAAGAACGAACACATGTGGCTGCTGCATGTAGATTTCAACCTGCAAATCACCATATAGGAATGCATTCTTCATATCAATATGAGACAAGGATCGGTCCCTTATAATTGCATCTGAGAGAAAAATCCATAATGTAGAATGAATAGATATGAGAGAGAAGGTATGCTGAGTTCACACCATATGTCTGGGTAAACCCACGAGGCACAAGCCTCACCTTGTAGCGATCAACATTGCCATCTGCATGGTGCTTCACTGTAAACACCCACTTGCACCCCAACACAAATGCTCTTGTAGGAGCTGTAACAGGGCTCTACGTAGCATGTGATTGTAATGCGACCATCTCCTCCTCCATGGCAAGATGCCACTGGCTGTCTCACATGGTCTCCTGGTATGTTCGCGATGTCTCTACAACTGATAGACCCACGATAAGTCTCTTGAAATCCTCTAAAAGACTTTCCAAAGAGACATGTGCAACAAGAAGATACATGCAACACATAAGCCTCTACTTCCGCAAAGCAGTAGGCACATCAATGTCATTTTCATCCTCATCCTATAAACTAGCCTCTTAACAAGGCACCTGCTCGTCCTGTATAGTAACATGCCACATAGATAAATCACCAATGCCATAAGTGGAGACAATATACTCATTACATACATGGGCGTGCTGGATGATGAGGAAGACCTACGAGCAAGGGGAACAATGGGGGGCCTACGAATGTAAAAATATGGCGTCTGAGCCAACATACTAGCCAACATACTAGATGGTGGGGATGGAGGAGAAACCACAATAGGCGGTGACAATGGAGGTGGCAAAGGAACAGAGGGACCACATAAGGAGGTGATGGCGGAGTAGGAGAGACCACCGGAGGAGGTGGTGGTGTAGAAGGAGGAGGTGGGACGTGTATATCCTCCCCTGACTCAGACTTAGTCGTCCTATCACCTGAAGGAGTAAAGTACTTAATTGACTCAATGAATGTGACATAATAATTTAGCACTAACGTAGTACTTCCATCTAACTAGATCAAAGCAACGGTACCCTTTCCGGGTTCAAGAATATCGCACAAAAATGCAACAACAACTCTAGGAGAGCTTGTCACGACCAAGGATCAAATGGTGAACAAAGGCCATTGAACCAAAGACACTCAGTGTTAGTGAGAAAAGATCCTTATCGAGAAATGCAATCGAAAAAATAATCTTTTCATCTAACACAGAAGATGACATCCTATTGACCATGTAACAAGCAGTAAGAACATCTTCCCCCCAAAAGTGGGGAGCACGACTCTAAATGGGAAGGGTCCCGGTCACATAAAAAAGATGATGGTTTTTGCATTCTGCAACACCGTTCTGTTGATAAATGTAGAGGATCACAACATAAAATATGTTCTTTATTTCGTAAATATATGATTGAATGATAGACTCGATCTCAGATTATCTATTAAAAGAAAAATCTATGATAATCTAGATTAATACCACAACTACAAGATAAAACATGTGTCCCTGATGGTCAAGGACTTGACTGAGACCTCCGATATCAAAATGTACTAACTCACTCAAATAAAGAACTATTGCTATGACTTTGACCACCATGATAACTTGAATGATGATGCTTCCCAAGCTATCAAGTCTCGCACTAAGAGGTATATTTGGAATGAATCTAAGGGAAGACTCTACAAAGCTTCTACAAAGGAATATAACCGAACCACAGATGCCACTTGTAGTGGGAGGCTGACCTAGAGGGAATAGAAGAGGCACCGGCATATGGAGACTGAACAATTATGCAGAGACCCCCTTGCTTACAGTCACGTCCAATCACCCTGCCCGTGAATATATCTTGAAATACAAGAGACGAGGAGTCAAAGACGTGTGACTTCTTTTTTTTAACTTGGTCCATCTATATACTTTAAATATATGTAATTACTACTTTATTATTTAGAAATATATTCTTTGGATGGGCCTCTATTAGAGGTTCATCCCTTCCTTTCTAAAAAAAATCTATACACTTTAAAAACAAGTTCCTCAACTAGATAATGCGAGTTCTTTTGAGAACTTCAACATATATTTATTTATATTATACGTAAATTCTAGCTTACAATAATATATGAAAATAAAATTGATAAATTTATGATTTTTAATATATTCTACGTAAATTCTAGCTTCAAGTTTGGGTGTTCTCACTTCGACCCTGATCTTCTTGGCATCTCCGTAATTTTTGAGAAAGATATTTAAAAGGAGTTGGGATGAAGCCTGTGTTTTTCAGGGGTTCTTTTCTCTCTGTCTCTTATATACTCTAGCATCTTGCCCTGCTAAAGTTCAAGCACGCCTTGATTTGATGATCGATATTACTTAGTGTCTTTCTTTGTCCTACTTACCAAGGCTATCTTTAGTTCGTGCCTTCCTTGTTCTGGTCCCGATCTTCCTGGTCACACTGATACAACTAGTAAGCCCTGATCCCTGCTTGAGCTTGACTATGATATTATCCAGTAGTATGCTGACTTTGATTCCTAGCATGGGAATCATCGCTGACAAGTTTACATTTGTTGAACAGATCAATAAGAGAGTGAGCGAGTTACACAAACTCACTGAATTGGATGCCTTGGCCAAGCTGTCGAAGCAGATATAGGAGTTGTCTGATAGGGTATCCAAGTTAAAGATACATGCCTTGACTATACCTTCTACTCTTGTTTACCGCAAACATCATGTACATGAGCAGACGATGCATGGGCCTCAAACCACATGGGTAGAAGACCATTCTTATATCCATCATCATCAGATCATAGAGCCATCAACAAAGACAATTTATGAGGAGCCTCCACAGATGTGGGAGGTGAATGGTGTGTGGTATAAACATTACCTTGTCACCAGACAGACAAGAATGGGGGATAGCCAACAGTACCATCGTCCTCCAACATATTCCAACACCAGTTTCACTTCTGCACCTCATCCTTTACAACCAAGTCCGGGAGCACGGTACACTCGACCACCGAGGCAACATTAGTTTCATCATCATCAACAATATGGGCAATCGAACCAGCGGGGATTGTTTTCATAGGCATACCCACAACAATAGTTTTACCGTCTGGGCCAAAGACAATTTATGAGGAGCCTCCACAGATGTGGGAGGTGAATGGTGTGTGGTATAAACATCATCTTGTCACCAGACAAACAAGAAAGGGGGATAGCTAGCAGTACCATCGTCCTCCAACATATCCCAACACCAGTTTCACTTCTGCACCTCGTCCTTTACAACCAAGTCCGGGAGCACGGTACACTCGACCACCGAGGCAACATTAGTTTCATCATCATCAACAATATGGGCAATCGAACCAGCATGGTAGGCATACCCACAACAATAGTTTTACCGTCTGGGCCAACAAGGCCAGTTTTCACAGTCCCACTTTCAATAGGGTCAGGTTGGGCATAACCCAGGCCTGCCTGCATCTTCTTCCAGTCCGTTTGCTGTATATCAACATATTCTAGATGAGATTCGAGCATACAGAAACGAAGTACAAAACATGAGGTTCGACCTCAATCAAATCTCTAGATGGCAGGATGGGATGTTTACACCATCAACCTCCCGTCCCGCCTAGGTTCAGGCAAACCCCAACAACCTGAACATGAATTAGCAGCAACACCATGACCAAGTATACTACTCGGACTCATCCAGGTCTGAGCATGAGATCCTTCATTTGACAATGTTAACCATATGTTTCTCAGGAGCGGAAGGACCATGACCGTACCTGATTGGGCACGAGACAGAGAGGAGGGCAATGATGAGGCTTTACCGGAAGAGACCTCAGATGATGAAGAGGAGAGGCACCACACGATTCACCAACATCGCCTTCAACCACATCAGCAGAAGATGGACAAAGTTGAAGGGAAGGAGTAAAGGAAGAGCACAAAGAATTTTGATTCATGTGAGTTTGATTCGGAGGAGGACCTTGCACCTCAACCCGAGGAGGATGCACCGACAACCGTTTTTCCCCCGTCTTTAGTTCATGATGTTCATTCCAAGTTTTGTAATAAACCTATTTGTAAGAACTCAGTTCCTTTGAATGACAAGCTGCATATTTCAGTTTCGTAATAAACCTGTTTGTAAGAAGAACTCAGTTCCTTTGAATGACAAGTCACATATTTCAGTTTCGAAACAAACCAGTTTGTAAGAAGAACTCAATTCCTTTGAATGACAAGCCACATGTTTCAGTTTCGAAACAAACCAGTTTGTAAGAAGAACTCGATTCCTTTGAATGACAGGCCACATGTTTCAGTTTATGAGACAATCTCATAAGAATAAGGAACCAAGTAGCAACTGATGAGGTCCGATCCTCTTTTGGATGGAGACCGAGGTGAGGTGCTTTACTTAATTGAGAGGTTCATTAGACGAAAAGCTTGGACACTAAGCTGAGAGTTCAAGGAGTGGAGCTTGGACTCTAACTAAGCAGGGAGATCCGCTCTTTCAGTGATAATAAAGGTTAAGGAAATATATTATAAGGGTCTTATACATTTTCCAAGCCTAGTAAAGAGCAAGGTGTGTATCGGATAATTGGTGAGTAAAACATCTAACCTTCTAAAAAGTCAAAAGATGTTGTTATGTGGCTTTGCCTACACCTTGAACTTTGTCCCCTTCTCTGCTTTTTCACTCTGTTCCCATGTGATCATTCTTGGAAAGGACTTTTCCCCCTCAATGCACCTCTAATACGTTTCAGACCCTAAGCAAGGTAGAGCAAACTAATGAGTGAGGGAATTGGGCATCAAGATCTAGAGGCAAGATGCTGAAGAAGTCCCGAAAGAGTTTAAATCAAAGTGACCGGGTCCACTACTTCAAATTAAAGTTTAAGAAGTCCCAAAAGAAAATCACATATCTATATATAAAGCCTAGTTCTGTGACCCACGAGGCAATCGACAAATCGTATGAATAGATGATGAGACTTGAAATATCGTCTAAAGATGAAATATGGAGTACCTATATCCGCGGTGACCACAACACTTTACCTCAGCGCAACGATTGCGCATGGATGGTTCAGTGATGTACCCTGAAGCTAGACCATGGCATAATTCATAGTTTAATTGCGGAGAACTAGACCGGAGATGGCATCTTCTTCAACTATAGCGATCGGAAAAAAACGCACTTGACATCTCTGGGAGAGAGCTTGTCACGAACAGGAGAGACATCATGAACAAATGCAATAGAACCAAACACACGAGATGTAAGGGAGAAAAGATCCTTCTTGGGAAACACGATCGAGAAATGAATCTTCTCTCCCAACATAGACGAGGGCATGCCGTTCACTAGATAGCATGCAATGAGGACAACATCTCCCCAATAAGCATGAGGATCGCGACTCTGTATCAACAATGTTTTCGTCATATCAAGGAAGTGACGGTGCTTGCGCTCGGCAACATCGTTTTGCTGGGAAGTATAAGCACATAAGGTCTGTTGAACAATGTCCAAAGATCTAAGGAACCTAGAAAGCTGCAAAGTGCAGAACTCTAAAGCATTATCAGAACAAAGATATTTGACTTTTGCAGAACAAATGTTCTTTTTCTCATTAACAAAATATTTGATCACATATCCAACCTCAGACTTATTCTTCAATAAAAGACCCATGAAAATCTAGAAAAAATCATCGAGAACAACTAGATAAAAACGGTGTCCCTGATGATCAGGAGCACGACTCGGACTCCAAATGTCTAAATGTAGGAACTCAAATAGCTGAGAACTGCTCTGACTCTGATTGGATGGAAAAGAGGAACGATGATGCTTCCCAAGTTAGCATGCTCCACATTGGAAATAGGATCGCATAGAGATCTAATGGAGAACATGACACAACTTTTGCAGTGGAAGATGGCCAAAACAAAGGTGCTGTATATATGGCGAGACTAGTTCAATAGGTATAGTAGAAACACCAGTAGGTTGGACTAGTATGTAAAGCCCCTGCTGCTCATGGCCACATCCAATCACCCTGCCCATGAGTATGTCTTGAAACACAAGAAATGAATGATAAAAAATGGCGCGACAATGTAGATCCTTAGTAATATGATTAATGGAAAGTAAATTCATCCGAAAGTTAGGAACATATAGAACATTTTGAAAGCACATGGACGACGTCAAATGCACCTCCCCCTGCTCTGTGATGGGTAAGTGGTCGCCATTAGCAATGACAACTCATCTACCAGGTGGTATGGTCCTGTAGGACCTCAGTTGCGCCCTGTCTCCACTCAGGTGGTGTGAAGCAGCAGAGTCCATAATCCACTCTGTCATGTCTGTACTAATACTACCAGTAAATGCATAGGCGATACCTGAGGAGCTCGAAGAGGCTCTGGCTGCGGCTGCAGTATCTGTAGTGGTGATGCCAGCAATAGGAGTCATGATGTCTCGAATACGAGAGACAATATCATCCAGACGAGGATCAACATGGGAACCTGCAGTCTCTGATAGTACAATATGTTCTGCTACGCGACCAGAAGCAAGATATCCATGCTTCTGGTAGCATGTATGCTCTGCATGTCCAGTCCTATGACAGTAAGTGCAAGGACCTCGCTGGCGTCCATCACCTCTGCCGCGAGGGGTGCGTCCTCTGGACTGGATTGTCCCTCCTCAGCCACAAGAAGCGACCATTGCTAAAGAGGGCGGAGAGGTAGCTGTAAAAGGTATGATAATCCGGTTGATACAGCTATAGCCCTCTTCTATAGTAGGTATAATAGCTTCTGTAAGAAGCTGAGTACACGTAGTATCATACTCTATATCAAGTCCAGCCATGAAGACTCCAACCATCGTGGAGTTCCTATACATTTTTGCTGCTCAGTAGATGTCATAATATGCATGTAGCTATGAAGCTTCTCGAACATGCCATGGAGTAAAAATAGTATACGTGCAGAGGACGTACATTCTGCTTGGCATTGTTGATATTGAACCGTAGCTGAAGAATCTTGATCTCATTCTTCGTTTGAGTATAGGTGGATGCTAAAGTATCTCACATAGCCTTGGCGGTAGGCTGATTCAGAATATCATTGGCTATCTCTATGGTGAGGGTCCCACAAGGCAAGCACACGCATACACGTTATCTTGCTTCCAAGAAGCATTTGCCCTAGTCTTAACCATTGGCATTGGATCTGTCAAGATGTGCTCCTTGTTGTTGCACTGCATGAGGGTGGAGAACTGCATGGACCACGAGTCATAGTTGGTTCTATCCATCTTAACGATGGGAGTCGGGCCCTTGAAGGCTTCAGATGAAAAAATATCACTTGTGTTCTCTGACATGACGAAAAAACAACTAACCAACGGAACTCAATTCGGGAGTAGACCGATATGAACAAGTGTACGCCATCATACAAAGGATTGGTTATACGTGTAGACTCATACAACCATCCTCATCAATCTTCAATACTCTCTAGGGTTGGAAAACACGATTTATATGTCTGAAATCACGTTCTCCGATCAAAATCAGACCGAATCAAACTACATATCAAGCCGTAGGGGTGCGCGGAGGGGCACGGGAGAGCCAGGGGTGGCCCGAGACGCCCGAGGGGAGGGGGTTCCTGAGCGGTAGCAGGAGGGGCACGGGAGATCCAGAGGCGGCCCGAGATGCCCGAGGGGAGGGGGTTCCTGAGCGACAGCAGGAGGAGCCGGGGGCGGTGGCCTGGATGGTAGAGGGGTAGCGGTCGGGGGCCGAAGCTAGCGACTTGGGCGGTCTGGGGCAGTGGCGACGTGGGGATGAGGTGGGGTGAGTAGGTTTAGGGTGGGATACGGGAACTCCGGTCTAGGACTGTCGCTCCGAAATCATGTGGAGGGAAAAGAATGAATTGCACCAATGAGAGGCCCTCAGGTTCTCTTATGTAGGAGAGGAATCTATTGGGAAAATTACAAGAAGAAGACAAAATAAATAAAATATAAGAAAACAATAATAAAGATAACAAATATCTCAACATCATTGTATTGGTCATTCTGGCTGCACGGTGTTACAATCAGCCAGTGATTCCGGGGCTTGATTGGGATGTGCTGGCATCAAATGTAATGTAAATTGTACCGATTAACTGTGCCATGATTTGACAATACACAATGTTATTAGTGGAACACTACAAGGATTGTGATGAGGGGCCCACTGGAGGCTTTGATAGCTGGATGTGGAATACAACATTGGCGGGCAGTGATCATGGATGGTTCACTGACCGACGCGGTATAGCTATTGGCAGTCTGGCTGCTCACGGTGGAAAGCTGAAAAGGGGCTAGACCGATGGTGCTGTGATATGGTCTATGGATTTGGACAGGGAAAGTGGGCCTTCTGTGGATGCACTTAAATCCCCGTGAGGAGTATATCATTTCGATACAGATTACAATGTTGACAAAAATGATTGAATGATTCTATTGAATGATCCTGCCCTTTACAATACAAGGAACCAAAAGGAAAATGTAATCCCTGTGCTCAATTAATCAGAAGATGCTACCTGAAATTCCGTCTAAAATGACACCTCTAACAAAAATGAAATATTCCTATTGTTGCAAAAGTTTGATCTGCAAGAAGTTACATGTAGGATGCTCAGGATGATTCTCCTGCCATCTTTTTTACAAATACCTGTTTTCTTACCCAAATTCTCTCTCCTAGCATCTTTGATAATGAAATTCACATGGTTTCAAGATTGGCCTCTCGGCATCAGCCACTGCTTCTAGTTTTGGGAAGATGATCTCAGAGACGAAAGAATTTACACGAGAGGATGCCTCTTTGTCACTCCTAAGGATGATCTCTTACAACATCGGGCAGGTAAGTTCATACTTTTTTTTTGTTTTTGATGTCCTAATTCATGTTCTAAAATTTAACCACCATTGAGATTCCAATGCCCACTAAATAGATGACTTGCATTTAAATGGCTTTGTATATTTTGCTTTGTGCTCTCTCTTTCAACATCACCATGGAATTACACAAATAACTGAGAATATTGATTGCAGTGCATTGTGATAATATAGTCTAAACTTTAATACCATGTTGTAGAATTCGATCTTATTCACTTTCAATTTTTTATCGAATGGTAATAGGAAAGAATTGGACACTGGCCTTTGTCTCCCCATTTTCTCAACCATCACTAGGCCGTTGATGTGGGTATTATTCACTTAGTTTGAATCTCGAAAGAAAATCGATGACTACCGGGTGCTAGATCAATCACAAAAGATTCGTCAACTAAGAAAAATATAAAGTCAACACAAAGGATATGTTTCACCCCACCTCGATATTGTACTAGCATGATACAGACATTGCCACTGCACGTATCCTCACTTTATAATTAGTGACATGGCATGAAACATTATCATTGTTATACCGTGCACCTCCAAAAAGATTGAATATACTCTCTTAAATTGCCCATAAGATGTCGTAGGTCTAACCCTTAATGACCCTATTTTCATAGGATCCTCTCATTTTCGAATCTATATGTTCAACCGTAACATTATTCACCATTAACAACTAACGTTAATAAACTATTTGCAGCAATGAAAATGCGATAAAAATGAATTAAATTGAGCTCCATTCCCTTGTATATAAAGTTTACATTTATACAAGTACTAAGATGTTCTTCTCGTGTTTGACATATTCAACATCTCACTTTTCCACGTCTTCATCCATGAAGTTTAAGGTATATCAAGATATCTAACATACCTGCAAAAATAAAGCAACAATTCATCAGTTGCCAGTTGTAAGAATTAAATGGGAATAGTAAAAAATAAAACATTGAATTGTAAGAAAGAATACATGGTGGAAATATTACAAAACAATTGCAATATGGTAAAATATGTTACTAATTGAATTGAATTGAAAAGTAACTAAAAACTAGACATTAGTAAATCAACGTATAACATTAGTAACTAAAATGACACATAAAGAGGCGTGAGTAAATCAGTGAATTATGTTAGTAAGTAGAGCATTAGTAACATAAGTAATTGATGTTAGTAATTAGTAAAAACAAAGAAGTCATTCTCGATATGCGAGAAACAAATATGGGTGGGAATATTTGACGAAATATGTTTGATTGTTTTTAAATGGAAATAAATTAATAAGAGTAATGCGGGGATTATTTGTTATGGGTTGTGCTAACTTTAGAAGTACATGTGGGTTAAGAGAACCGTACAATGAAGATCAAAGGGACGAGATGTGGTGTTCATCAAGTATCTAATGGGCTCAGGGCCCATTGGGTAAAATCTCCCCCCATCCCACCCTCCCTCCCTCTCTCTATATATAATTCATGCATATAACACATTATTAAGACTGATCATATGGATGCAGATTAGTGATCGGGATTTTTCTTGATCAAGTTGAAAGTTCTATATTAAAAATATAAAATTAATGCCAACAAGAATCATGAACGTTCAACGAGATAATTTTTACTTCTGAATATACATCCTAATTCTATGGTGTAGAGTTAGTATTATCTACAAACTCTTATTGATTGTTAATAGATGATGTCAATAAAACATGCTGAAAAAATGCTAACTCATGTCTAATGTGCATTCGTGTTAATGCTGATCATATTGTTGGGATTGGAATAATTACAGCTATTAATGAAAAGTTAGAATGACTAGACACTTCAAAGCCATCCTTTGGTTTTTGAAAATAAAAGGCAATCTTGTTCTGAGAAATGGGTCACATAGAAGGTTTCATATAGCATTCAAAGTTTGAATTGTAAATCTTTAAGCATATATCTCCAAAATTCATGACCGAGTATAGCATGGGAATTGGTATTTATATCATGAAGATTGCATATATCTATTTGCTAGTACCAATTTTTTAGTTACATCTGATGGTGTCACTCTACCAGACACAGTTACGTCTGTTTGGAGGCATTCATTCATTCATATGATATTTGAAAAATATTACACAAATTTGAAAACCGCTTGCAGATCTCCTATCTGAATGCATTACTGTATGGAATCAAAAGAATCTTTTTTGGTGGGTTTTTCATTCGTGGTCATGCTTACACAATGGATGTGATCTCTGCTGCCATACATTACTGGTAAATTTTATCACTTTTCAACTGCTTTGAATGTTCATTTTTTAGCAGAATAATAATTGGCAGCCAACTTTTGAGAGAGAAAATATTTTCCATATAGCCTTCTGCATTTTTCAACAACTGGTTTTCTCTGATTAATATGGGATCCTTTTGCTTATGTCCTCTGTTTCATTGTGCCATCACTCACCGGTCTTGGT
This sequence comes from Ottelia alismoides, assembly GCA_037367405.1. Taxonomy (NCBI): domain Eukaryota; kingdom Viridiplantae; phylum Streptophyta; class Magnoliopsida; order Alismatales; family Hydrocharitaceae; genus Ottelia; species Ottelia alismoides. Next base: position 667,742 of record JAZKJV010006378.1, read on the forward strand.
GATTCCATTGGCATAAATTTATGATCGATTGGTTTAGTTGGCTATCATGGCTTGAGAAATAAAAGGCACGAATGGAAAAAAATCCTGATAAAACTGGCAGATTGGACGATATTTTCTCCGTAATATAATTAATATAAGAGGGTCTCTTCTCCCTTTAACTTGACACCTTTAATTGTTTCAAGTTACGATTTCGGCAAGATGGGATGCTCGATTCAAATGTTCAAGGGAGTTTCTGACCCTTTCACTCCGCAAATCTAAGTTTGTCTTGACCAAAAGCATATAAAAATTGTTTTAAACACTTTTATATGAAAAAAGGAATTAGAGGTGCACTGTAAAACTAAAATGCAGAAAGATATAATGTGGTAAAATCTGCCTAATAGAATCTAATCTTTGATATTTCAAGCTCTAAATGAAAAGTAATATATAAAAATGTATATTTTCCCCGTTCAATCAAACAACTCTTATATCTTGCAACACGAGACTGAGCTACCTCCTATTAGATTTTAGACAAGATCCATATGCCGGATGAAACCAATGTAAAACATTTTTCCATATACTATCGGTTTTGTATTTATTGTTGGTGGACCCCCATGGCTACTCTTTGAGTGAGAATAGGGGCTCATTTGATGGTCGACAGCTAGCATCAAACCGTTGTAGTGGAGGCTTACAAGAAGTTGAGTCATGTACGACAAGCAAAGATGCGAGGGAATGTTTAAGGATGAGTAATGAGAATGGGGGACTAGCAGAGGAGGTTGGATGATTGATGATGGAATGCATGGTGGTTGATGGGGAAGTCTGAGGTCCCTTCAGAGGTTCTGAAAGTGGACGTTGTGTAATTTATTTGGAGTGTGATAGTGGTGGCAAAGGAAGGTTATAATTTGCTGATGGTGGGTGATGACTTATGATGAAACTGTTTTGGAATATGATTGAGGAGAAGAGGTCTTCCTAGTGATAGCTCTATGAGTAGTTCATGGATTTCTTTTGTTGTAGAAAACACATTTGGAGTTGTGTGATGCTCGGAAGTGTTTTGCAGGTTGAGCATCCTTTGGTGGTTTATTTTCATATGACACCGGGGGGAGGTTGCGGGGATAGGTGGTGGCTTGAAAAAATGACATGTTCAACTTGGAAAGGTTTTTGAAGCTCAACTCAGTGGTATTGAAAAAGTTAGAAAGGGGAGTAACTCTCTTCTTGTATTGCCTCGTGCATGGTATTGATGAGGGTAGAAAAACATATCTTTAGGTGGATTAACGGATTGTTTCCCATGATGCAATCGGAATGACAATATTGGTTGGGGATATTTTTGATGTCGTTTTGAATATAAAAATTATTCTAAATGAAGGAAGAGATACAACTATGGTGGATTTTGGGGATGTGATCGACGAGTTTGACATGGTGGATTATCTATTGACAGATGTAGTTTGCATAATGGAATTCAGTTTCTCATTTAAGGATTGGCAAGTTTCTTGCTTCGTTTATCTTCATCAAAGTTTTCCTAGTAGCTTCAATCTCTGCTATATTGAGGCTTTTCTTGGATAAAACACCACTGATGTGAACTTGAGACATCAGTCTTTAATATCCGCTGATCTGATTAGTCATCGACTAATCATTCTGTGCGGTACACTTTTGCAAGCTTGAAAAAACAAGTCTTCATATCCTGTATTACAAGTATTAATTATATTGACTATATTTATTATATACTCCTGCAATAACGTTAATAGTATAGACAGTTATATCATACGTTTATATTTAGTGATGAGTTGTCAACCCCTCCAGATGTACTCTTGTCTTTTTTTCCCTCTTTGTTGTAACCCTAACCGAAGGCTATCCATATATAAGATGGCATATATTACCATCTCTTCATAAGGAAATAACATTCTTTAATTCAACTTGGTGTCAAACACCTTTTCTGTGTCCCTTCTGTGTCCCCAGCACTCGCTTAACGTCTCTTTGTCTAGAGCTCTCAGGGCCACCAGGTACTTGTTCACTCCTCCGTCCAGCCTCCAGCGCTCCTCCCCCTCGACTACCCTCCTAGTGTCCATTACCCAGCCATCACAACACCCATGTGCTCGTCAGCCACCATCTTCCAGATTGCGTCATTCTCCACACGGATACTATAAAACTCCTTCAATTAGGCCTTTTTCAATGTTATGTTTGTAGTCTTCTTCTATAGAAGGGCGTCCCTGCAATTTTCGTACCCCTTCAATCTTCCTTAAATTCCTATCAATTTCGGCCTTTCTGCAAATAGGGTTTTCAGGGGGTTTTTCTTTGCAATTTTTCCAAATCAATCTCAAATCCCTAAAGTTGAGGGATTCGATTCCAGAGACACCCCACGATAGGGTTTCTTCTTCCTCTTGGCATCGGCGGCGGCGAGCGAGGGGTGGTGCGGGGGCAGGGGTCTTCGCATGAGTCGCGGAGGTGGGGGAAGCGGGTGTGGAGGTGGGCTGGCGTGGTGGCGAGGGGTGAGGAGGGCAGGCTGGCGTGATTTTGAGGAGGCTGTGGAGGGGCGGCGCCGGGGCTGGGGCCGTTGGGGGCGCGAGGTTGGTGGGGTGGTGCATCGGAAGGGGTTTAGGGGCGGCACTCGGGTTTGGCGGCGAGGAGGGTTGTATGCGGGGAGGGGCGGTGGCGATAGGAGGCGGGGGTGCGAAGCCTAAGGCGCGGGAGGGGAGGTCCTGGGATGGGGCAAGAGCGTGGGAGGGTAGCGGGGGAGGGGAAGGTGGTGGCGCGCCGGGGAGGGGGGGGGGGGTGGCCTGTGGTAGCGCGGCGAGGGTTGGGGAAGCCGGGGTTTCGGGGATGGTGGAGGGGTCCGGCGAGGCTAGGGGGGGCGCCGAAGGGGCTGGGGGTGTAGCGGGGGTCCGCGAGAAGACTGTGGATGGGGCGTAGACCAACTCCGGGGGTTTTTGCGAATCTGAAAATACCTGTACAGCAGTCGTTTCGTCATTTTTTCCTTCGAAAACGGCCTGGACATCGGTCGAATCTTCCTCCACAACGAGGCTTTCTTCGTCAAAACTCGCGACAACGGCTTCGATGGTTGGAGGCTTTGATTGGGCGGCGCGGAAGGCCTGAAACTCTGAACGTGGTTTAGAATTCACGTAACATGCACTGCGTCTCCTTGTTGTAGGCGTCGAGGTCAAAGATGGCCCGTCTTTTTTGTTCGGATGAATGATGTCGGTGCGGCCGTCTGGACGGATCGTCAGATCGTGAGGACGATCGGTAGGCCATGCTCTGATACCAAATGATGCGGATTGAGATTTAGGCGCGGCGATAAAATAATTTATTTCGAACGGTGGAATTTCGGTGGAGAGATTGGAAGGGTTGAGAAAAGAAAACACGTAGGATGCGCGGGATTTGAGAAGAAGAACGCGTAGATCGCGAGGAGGGAGAGGGAGAAAGAGGAAGATAGAGAATAATTCTCAATTTGATAACATACTGAACTGTCGAACACAATGGACCCTCATCCTTTTATATAGGAGGGATGAGATTACAAAAATAGAAAAATAACTGATTATCTTAATTGACTCTACTAATTATCCGACTAACTACCTGATTTTTGAAATTCAAATTAAAACTAAATTGAGATCACATGCGATCTCTTTATTAAAATTGCGACAACTTAAATAAACGTAAATAAAATTGACGGCTACAATTTAAATAATAGACGACCTTATATTTCGAGTCCACGCTGCATCAACTCTTCCTCCGCTTTTAAAAATTCGTCTCCTGACGAATTGCTGAATCTTCGGATTGTTGATGGCGAGTGGCTTGTTGGTCGAATCTCCCAATTTCGCTCCTTTTCCATGTTTACGTTTGTAATTTTTCTGATTTGAGGGGTACGGCTGCAAATATTCTACCTCTTCACTTAAATTGTTCCAATAACATAATTTGGTCTTCAATTGGCCCTTTAGATAAATTCTCCTGTGAGGAGGGGCTACTTGTAATTTTTCCCAAAATATTTCACCCCTTAATTTAGGGGGATCCGATAGAAACGGCCTCTCCCACCCTTGTAGGGTTGTCTCTTCTTTGGTTGGTGGCGGCGGCGAGGCTGCTGTGGGGGGGTGTCACAGGGGAACGCGGGGCTGCGGGGGTGCTAGCGGCCGAAGGTGTCGCGGGGGCGTTGTAACGGTGTGGCGGCGAGGTGGGGCGACGTCGCGAGGATCGGCGCACGGGAGAGGGGCGGTTTAGGCAGGGCGTAGGTGGGAGGAAGGGAGGGGTGGCGCGGGGGAGGGTCAAGGGCCGTGTGGGAGGAAGGGGGCGCGGGGCGAGGGGCTTCGGGAGGGAGAGGCGCTGGTGGGGGGGGGAGGAGGATGGCGAGGCGGGGCTGGCGATGGTATGGGGAGGCGAAGTGCGGGTTTGGGCGGTGGAGGCTTGCGAGTCTGGTCGGGTTTTGGACTTCGGGGGGGTGGGGATGAAGGGAGGGGGGGGGGCAGCTGTGGCCGGGGCTGAGTGGCAGGGGGGGTTGGGGGTCGCGGGAGGGTCTGGCGTGGCTAGGGGGGGCGCTGGGGGGGCTGGGGCTGCAGCAGGGGTTGGCGGCGAGGTTGGGGTTGACATCGGGGACGCCATTGGCGACGGGGGGCTGATTTGAAACCTTCTGGATAGCAGGCATTTCGGCCGTCTTTCCCTCTAAATCGGCCTGGACCGCGACCGATTCTTCGTGGACAGCGAGATGTTCGTCGTTGACGGCTAGATCTTCGTCTTCAACTTCGGGTTCGGTGCTTGGAGGCTTCGATTGGGCGGCGCGGGAGGCCTGAAACTCTGAGTGGAACGTGGTTTGGAATTCACGTAACATGCGCTCCATCTCCTTGTTGTAGGCGTCGAGGTCAAAGATGGTCCGTCTTTTCTGTTCGGATGAACGATGTCGGTGCGACCGTCTGGGACGGATCGTCAGATCGTGAGGACGATCTGTAGGCCATGCTCTGATACCAAATGATGCAGATCGATAATTCGGCGACGGCGGAAAAATAGATTTTTGTGGATTTTCGGTGGTAGAAGAAAATAGAGGGGTTGAGAAGAAGAAACTCGTCGGGAACACGAGGGTTTTTGGAGAAGAACACGTGTAGACCACGCGGGGGGAGAAGGAGAGAGACGGAGATAGAGATAAAGATCTCAAATTTTCATATCACTGAAACTGTCTCAAAACAATGGTCCCTCATCCCTTTATATAGGAGGGATGAGATTACAAAAATAGCAAATTAATTTAAATTGACAACTAATTATCCTAAATTGACTCTAACTAATTAACCGACTAATTTTAAAAATCAAATCTATAACTAATTATTGGAGATCACAGGCGATCTCGTTTCTTTAATTAAAGACACGACAACTTAAATAAACGTAAATAAAATTAATCAATAAATTAGATAAATATTGGACCCTATCCATTGGGTCCACGCTGCATCACTAGATTGTTTGAAGCATCTATCATCTTATGGTATGATCTAAACCATTCTTATATATTTATATATACATGAATGTTAACGCATTGGTTGTGCATAGAAGATGTTAGAAAAGTCTGGCCTGACATTTATGGGAAAGGCTTCTCTGATTTTGTTTGATCTCGACTCAAATGGTCACAAATGTTCTTGATCACCGTATGAGGATACGGTAATGAGCACAATCTTCCAGGTACAGAGCTTGATGCGTAGACTGGAATGCCAAGTAAGATGGAGACAATGATGCGATCTATTCACGTATCAACGTGAGTGCCATTTCCATGATTGAAAAATAAACTGATTTACTATGAAATTTCCCATGATATTGGAGCTCTCTAAAGGAGATGTATGGGTAGGATAAGCTTGGTATATCAGACATTATGCCATGAATCTGAAGGAAGCTGACTTGTTGTTGAATATTTCTCCAACTTGAAATCCTTGTTTGAAAAATACAATGCATATTATTCACGATGCAAATGTCCAGTCCAAAGAAAATACCACAAACACGGTGGTTATATAATGTTTCCTGCATGGCTTGCCCCTTATCTATGTTGCTGCAAGAACTAGATGATTACAGCCTCTAGAGGAGGTATACAAGAAGCTGAATCATAACGCAACATAGAAATATCCGATCCAGATCACTGCTCTTGCAGCTTCTTGAAATTAAAGAAGACACAACCATATTATAGGTGTGACCGCAATCGTGCCACGAATCAAGAGAACGAGTACGCCCACTGCAAATTTTGTGGGAAGCCCGAACATCGTGAGATTGATCGCTGGGCCAAGCACGCTTGCACTCCCATTGCTTGTGCCATCGCCGTTGATAGATAGAGTTTGTGATGGCCCTCAAAGGGGACTTGATTATCTGATGCATTATTTCTTCCCAATGAAACTAGTAATGCCTGACCCAACTATGCAAAACTCTTTCTAAATAGGTGATGTACTCGAACATTGAATGGATCATGGATATTGATGAAATTATCCAGTTCACTCAACCGTTCACCACTCTTAACCCTGCCATGCAACACAGCTTGTTACAGATTCATCTCCTACTCGCTGTTAGACACATGATACCACCTCAAACCAGCTTGCACTTATTTTTATAATCCATTCCTTGTAAATACGACAGCAACAATATAGTTCATGTCATGAGAGCGAATAAGTTGAGTTAATGGGTTGAACATTGCTTGATGACAACTCGATACGTCATTGTTATCGAGTCGGTCAACTAAGTCAGGGTTGAGCTCATCATCAGTTCGACGAGTCTGGCCCAAACTAAGTGAAGTAGGAGTCAAGCCATTTGAGAATCATGATTACCTAAACACAAGAATATTCTTTGAAAAATTTCATTTTATGATCTCCATATTTTGACCTAATCACAATTTGATTAAACTCAACTATAAAAAAATAATTTGATCTAATTTTATCATGTTTGAGTGGATTTCTGATTGTTTCGATCAAAATTATCTGGGGGTTATTCACTTGATAACCATAAAGCTGTGATAATTGCATTTTTTAATGTTTAATTTATTTTATCTTTATTTTTTATTCTTTTTTAATGAAGTTTCCCTATCAATTATTAGGTCAAAAGGACAAATGGAAGCAATGTTTCTGCGACATGACGGTTTTTTGGGAGCTTTGGGTGCGTTTGTGAGCTATGAGAAACATGATCTTCGATAAATCAATGGCACCGGAATTGGTCGAGAGGTTTCCCAGGTGAGCACTTATACTATATGCAAAATACTCGTCCGCTTACTGACCTAAATAGAAAAAAAACAAGAATAATGAAATCACATCCTTGTTTATAAGAACTGCTTTCAGGTTTCTTTCGTACTATATATGCTTATTTTTTTTACAAACTGGTTAATGACGTTTTATGAAAAACTGAACATTTTTCTCTGCCCGTAAATGGTCTTTATATCTTCAAATTACCTGCTTTGTCGATCTTGTATGTTCAAGATTTACTTTGACAATAACTAAGCAACTTGCTAACATATGAGCATTGTTATTGTCACACACGCACATGCACACAAGATTCTAATTATCATTATAATTTATGAATGGAGATAAAGAAACCCTCGGCAAGACATATGAAGAGATGATTTCAAATGGTAGTTTTTCTGAAATATATTGATTTCAAGTCAAACTTTTTGACTCTGTAATATATCATGTTGGTGAATTACTAAAGTGGAAGCTAAGTCCGTAGAACACATTATTTCTTTGTATTTAAAATCATTTGAATTCTTCTTACAAAAAAAATATTATTTAGCTTATTACTGCAAGGAGTCCCTTCTGTAACCTGTTTGTTTTCATTTCTGCAAATATGTATAGCATAGAACCTTTGGGAGAACCTTTTGCTTTTACTTGTTATTATAAAAGCCACTGATAAGGAACTCAAAGTAAAATTTGATAATTTCGTAAATTTTGATGCTGGAATTACTTTCTCGTGCAATTTAGTTTCATGCAAACACATGGTGAGGTTGAGGGTAATCAGTTTATTTTACACATCAACTTACATTCATTAATCTCTACTTATTATTTAAACAGATTTCTGACGCATGGCTGCTGCATCTAAAAGGTCATCCCATGATGATCTTCAGAAACATTGTCAATTATTATTGTAAACTTCCTGTGACTTAGAAGACATTCATGCTAGCAATAGGAGACTCAAGGAAGAAGTTATGTAGCCTGCTGATAGAAGAAGCATGTTGCTTATTCAATCTTCTTGTACGAAATAATGCTTTGATATATATTGACGAATAAATTACGCACATGACATGAGGATAAGTTAATTATTATCATGTTTGCAAATTATCATTAGAGGATTATATGTGTAGAATAACACAAGAAATCCAGTCTATAGATCGTATTAGGTTAAATATACAAAAAATATTAATATTAATAGTAAAATAATATTTAATTCTTGAAATTAACAAGTATAATGTTCGTTCATAACTCACACACAACGTTTATATTACCAGTGATTATATGCTGCCTTCTCTATAATGGAGAACCATTGCTAAATTGTTTTTTCCATAACAATATAGAAACAATTACGTTATTTTATATAATTTCAAGTAAACTATATATTTTGCAAGATCAATTGTGTCCTATATTTAATAACGAAATACATGGAGGTGATTCGTTAAATTAATCATTATTATAAATCAACTAGATTAAAAAATCCCATCTGAAATAAGTCTCGGCAAGCCAGCATGTTTTACATGGATCTATAAAGTGGGGCAGATCGTCCGCTGTAGCATCTCCTGTTGCAACGGGGATGCATCCGATGATGGATGGACGATCTGAATGAGGGGCTGACTCATCCGAGTCGTCCATCCTTTATCCGATGCATCCCGACTTATCCGAGTCATCCATCTCTCATCTGATGCATCCTGCATTACAGCAAAGGATGCTACAACGGACGATCCTCCGGTCATGTACCAAACCAAAGAAAATTATATGGACAACCACTACAAGGAATTGGACCTAAGGCAATGAATAATTTGAATATTCGTTGCCATATCTTCCGATGTTAAAGATATAACAACGAATATTATTCGTTGTCAAATCATCTTGTATACACTCACTAATCGTTGCCAAATTTAACAATGATTAGAAGAAAACGACAATGAATAATCATTGTTATATAATTCGTTGCGAGGAATATAGCAACAAATACCAATATTCACTGTGAATTTAAATAAGTAAGCAACATATAATATTCATTGTTATATTAACTACGGAAGATATGACAACTGATATTAAATTATTCACTTTTCTTGTCATGAACTCGGGTTTCACACAGAAGTAAGAACTGTAGCACAAGGTTCCAGAAAACCAACCAGATATATCAAAATTACATAAAACAATAGCTGGTTTATTCCGTCCAGCTGCCGTCTTCATCGTCTACTCCGAAAGTTATTCGTACATAGAGCATGATCGAGCGGTTGTAGTGCATTACAACACTAAAGCAGTGGATCCATGCTCTCATACATAATACTACAATATCCATACGTGCATGGTTATCATCTATTTATCATGAGGATTTAATGCTTGTTATCCTCGCCATTGCGACCGCCGCCCACATACCCACCTTCTTTGCCTCCACGGCCGTATCCACCGCCGCCACCGCCTTTTCTGTAGCTCTCACCTTCATCACCTCCATATCCTCTCCTCTTTCCATTCCCCCCACTCTCATCACCTCCCCATCCATCCCCTTCTCCATCTCCTCCATTTTTGCCACCTTTATCATCTCTTTTCCCATAGGCTCCTCCCTTACCGCCTCCATATCCACTTCCTTTTTCATATCCTCCCGCCATCGCTACTTCCATAGTTTCCTCCTCTCCCTCTTCTATGATCTCCATCTTTGCCACCTCCACCTCCGCCGCCTTTTCCATATCCTTCACCTCCACCACCGTCGCCGTCTTTATCTTCCCCTCCTTTTTTGCTCCCGCCTCCTTTTCCATGTCCGCCATGCTCACCGCCTCCATATCCATCCCCTTGTTCGTGACGCTCAACATCTCCATGTCCATTAACCTGACCTCCACCCCCTTCTCCATCTCCTCCACCGCCAGATCCGCCTCCTCCATACCCACCACCATAGCCACCTCCCTCTCCATACCCACCGCCACCATATCCGTCTCCTTTGTAAACGCCACGCCGACGTATACACCTCCATAATTTCCATAACCATAACGGTAGCCCCATCCAGGCCAACCCCAATAGTAGTAGCTATATGGACCAAAGTACAAATCACTGCCATCTACCTTGGGATCCTTTGCGCGGTTATCATCAGCCAACAGCCGCCCCGCCCGCCGGTGCGAGCGAATGCGACGAGAAGAACAAAGAAGGCTATGCTAGTAGACATCAATTAGATGGACGGACCACTCTCCAATTCTCGTTGGATGCTAAAAACTTGAGGAGGTAGTACGTGCTTTTTATAGAGAAAAATTAGGGTTTAGTTTTGTTTAGTGCAGTTGGGAAGTACTTATCAGACCCGACGTTCTTTAGGGTTTTGGCCATTTCGTCCTGCAACGAAGAGCTTCCATACTTGATATTTGTATAGCAACATTAAATTGATGGTGCGATGTGTAGAGGATAGTAGTTGGATATCTTAGTTTGGACGAATTTGAATTGATATCCAACGTAAATGTGCACTCGACCAACATGCATAGTTCTTGTGCATGGGATAATGCAGACAGATTAGCCTAACATGCATCTTTACTCAAGGATGGCATGTTTGTCTCGTTACACGTCTTAATTATATATGATAATTCAAGAATAATACGCAAGCATATCAATGTGTAAGAGAAGAAGAGACGTGCATGAAAAGAAAGTTCCTCGATATAATCTATGCCATGTAAGTAAGACAGGTAGGAGGAGACCAGTTGTTCGTGGATTGGGTGACCCATGAGCAGGGATAAGCATCGGGTAGGGCCGATCCGATCTAGTTCGGTGCCCAGCCTGAGTTCAGTTCGAGCCTGAACGATGAATGGACGGGCTTGGGCTTGATTTTTGGTCCGATCCAATTTTCGGGCCAGGTTCGGGCAAGCTTGGGCCCGAGCCCGAAGCCCGTGGGCAGGCCTGAGTATAGGCCATTATATAAGCCCGATGTTTTTTCCATATGTAATTTATGATTTCTGATATCGCATTTGATCTTCCTTCTTAAATTGCCATTACTCTATGCTATTTAGACACCAACTATGTTCATGTTTTGAAGAAATACATATTCAACTTGTATATTTACATATTAAATGGGTATTATATTCACGTTTTATTTTTTTTAATATAGCGGGCTGATCCGACCCGAGCCCAACCCATGTACTTGCAGACCGGGCTCGGGCTTGGGCTGCAATTTTTGAAATTCAATGGGCCTAGGCCTGGCCCGTAAGCCCGTAAATTGAAACCGGGCTCGGGTTGGGCTAGGTTGGGCCCGACCCGACCCCACCTGATGCTCATCCCTACCCATGAGGAGGCGGATCTGCTGTTACAGTAGATGCTGTAATGCAGGGCAACCGTCAGATCACCATCGAAAGGTCCTCGGAGGGGTTAGGAATGGCTAAAGCGCATCTCGAGAGTGATCCAGTGGTTCCCCTGCATTACATCATCGACTGTAACAACAGAGGATCTGTTCTAGACCCATGAATCATGACGTGCATATTATATTAGAATTAATGTTCGTCTTTGCATTAAAAAATCCTTTAACTGATTAAAACAACTAGTTGATTTTTATTTTTCACTTTGAAGTTTTAACGTAGAAGAATATAGTTTGCAATTTTTTCATTAGTCTATTTAGCAAGTGTAACAATCGGTTAAAAGTCGTATATGCACATGTATCACTACAAGGAAAACAAGTTGTGGCTACAGAATTATGGCAACGGATATGGGGGTTGTGGCCACAGAATTTGGCTCTGGCCACGACACGTCGTGGCCAGTAGCCGTAGCTACAAGTCTCGTCGCCAGAGTTCTCTAGCCACGAATATACCGTGGCCACTACAAGTGGCCACAGAATTTATCGTGGCCAGAACTATTATATGAAGACTTTGGTCACGGATTGTAGCTACGAGAAACTAGTGGCCACGGAATTATCATGGACACAAGTTTCCGTAACCACATTCCGTGGTTACAACTCATTTTTCTTGTAGTGTATGTTCAATGAGAAAAATAAAGATATTAATTTTAGATGAATGAAGTACTTTACTTGACGTAGATGTCTATGATTTTAGATGAATGAACTTTACTTGATCGTTTAAAAAAAAGAAAAATAAAGATATTTAACCTATCGAATAAGTGCTGATTTCTCTAGAGCTAACGGGTTGAGTTAACGGTAAATAACTTGAAAATCACCTTTAATATCGTCACGATTGATAGATAACAACAAAATACTTTTTTTTGCATACTTGGCATTTACAACAAATATCATCTTTTTTGTAATATCGTCGGTTGTAATCATATAGTTATGGATGTCTTTCTCCTGATTTTATTATCAATTAACCTAAAGGTAGCGGCGACAAATACAAATTTTAATAAGAAGGATAAATGAGTATAATTACTAGGTGAATCAAAATTCCAAAAACAGTGATGAATAACTCATTCTTTAGAATTTCAAAGAAAAAGTAAATACAGGAGATATTTTTTTTTGGAAGAAAAATGGTACTGTTGAGCCTTAGAGGCGAGCTCCCAAAAACTTATATTCATACGTTAAATGACATAATTACGAAGATAAAAAAGCTAAAAGAATTTTGGCATGTTCAATAACATTTTCAACATAGAATCTCTCTTCATGGAACAAAACACCATTCCTTGCAAGCCAAATTTCTCATAAAGTTGTCGCAGAATGAACTTCCATTGATATTTTGCAAGTTGTGCGAAGTCCCAACGGATTCCCGGAATGATTGGGAGCTCTTTGTGTTGATCAAAACAAGAACAATCTCTGTCCAAATAGCTCGAGATACTGAACATGTATAATAAGATGATCAATGTCCTCCACACATTATGTACATCGTCGACATAAATCATCATGGCCATGGAATAATTTGGCCCTCCGTGCAACTGTAAACACCTTTTCTCTCCCCGACACCCATAAGAAAACTCAACTCATTTCAGGATTCTCCAGGTCCAGATCTGCATCAAGGTTGGCATAATATAAGACCCCTTGTTGGACATGTGAGCCCAAGGCGAACTATTTCTATAATAAATGTTATTATAGTCTTTCTATTATATCAGTAAGACTTAATGATTTTCACTCCCTATATGAGATTAATGAATGAATGCAATTATAAGGTCCCTTAATACAATTAAAGTTATGTACCATGACTATCTTGATAATCATACAACTACTGATCTAATGGTTGGATCATAAAGGCTGGTGCTGAGATGATATCGAAAGAGTTAAATTAAGGACTCATTGACGTCATCAAATGATTGTTAAGAAAGGATCTCCGACCTGAGAAGGAGATGACGACTTTAAGAAAAGATCTCCATCATGGGAAGGAGATGATGATCCTTACTCCAAAGGCTTATATCCAACCGACCTCTTGATGCATGTCATTTTCTTAGAAATAGAGATTCAAAGGTGACAAATAAGTTAATTCAAAGAGTTGACTTAACGGGATCGAGATAACCAAGACTTGTATTGTATGTTGTCACGATGAAGGCATGTGTCCTTTGATCGGAGACTGATGCATCATTATATGTCTAAGCATGTACATTAAACGAACAATTAGATTGATGACCTAATAAAGGTCTATACATCAGCAAACTGGTGCGCATACGAGGGCATATGAGTAATATGATCTCTCAAAGAGATCTTCTATCTTTGGTCTGAATATTTATAGTACTCATGGACCAGATGTCCTCCCTGTCTTTGTCTTTCATGAGTTTTAAAACTTGGTTGAGCATGATTTGATGGAAGTGTTGAGGAGCTGAGGGAGGAACCATGATTTTGAGAGGCTGAATTGATATCTTTTATTTCTTCTCCCAAAGAAGGATGTCCCTAGCAAGATATATGTCTCGATAAAACATGAATGATACTACATTCACGATCTTAATGAGTGGTGCATGGACACATGAGCAAATACACATATTTATTCTGATAGATCCCTTTGTTATTTTATTATTAAACTTACAATGATAAGATTGTGAAGATGGAGAATGAATCTACGATTAAGGGTACTAGAATTAAGACACCAAACTTAGGTTTTTCTCTAAAAAATATGGACACTAGCTATTTATTGAGCCTATTTTTCATTTAATCATATTTTTATATAATATCACAAAAATATAAGAAGTCAAAAGATATACTAAAACACCTTTCTAAAATTAAAATACAACAATATTTTCTTTATTTTCCCTAAATTTTATAGCATTAGTTTACATCTAAAAACCCTTATAAACACAAAAGCAAAAATCCTCTTATAACCATAAAAAAATGTGCTATAAAATTAATGAAAAATTAAAGAGAACAAAAAATATATGATGGAAAAAATAAAATCAAATATAAAGTTTTCAAAAATAAAAAATACAGGAATTTATATGATATAAAAATCGCAAAGGACAAAAAATCATTAAAACACCTAACTTTGGGATTCACACTTGCACTTGCATGCATATATACTTAGTCACTAGCTTAGTTAAGTAGCACTTTTAAGCATGTCTCATTGAGTTCAACCTTGGTTCTTGCCAAGTAAATTAAACATATGTATTGACACTGCACACATGCTAGGTATTTTATTTTGATCATGGTATTTCTTGTACTATATTAACCATTTATTCTTTGGAATTAACACATAGGTAAAATCACATATCGTAACCCAACCTAAGTAAAGAGTGTATAAAATAAGTTCAATGTGGTAATAACAAGTTGTCTAGATAACATATGGCACTATCATTTCGTGCTTATATATTAATGTCTAGCTTCAGTGCATTTAAAATGCAAGTAAAGGAAGAACATATGCTTTGAATGAGTTCAAGGCTTGTGGCAGGATGTTAGCAGAACATTCTTAGAGGTTGCTTGGTGGTGGGTTAGAGGAGGGCAACGATCCCCAAACTTGCCTCCATTCAACCTCGAGGTTATATCAGGATCTCCCTCTATCCTCAACAACATACGGGTTGGGACAGGTTGGGGCAGAGGCTCCACTACAACAAATAATAGCTATGGTGACGATTACATAACAACGATTAATCAAATCCGTCATTAAATTTACAAACTTAAAAATATAACGACATTTATATTCAATCGTCGCTATTTATATTAGAAATAACAACGTTTTTTTGAATTCGTCGCTATAGCTATCTATATTAGAAATAGCGACGTTTTTTTGCATCCGTCACCATTTTATTATAACATCAAATAAATTATTAGCATATTTTTAATTCACAACTGTTTTCAGTACGAGTTCATGTACATTTTATTTTTTACCCCCATTAAGTATTTTAAAAAATATCTTTTTATATGTTTACTAATTATTTTATACACATACATTTTCGTGGAAACCCTGTTTTTCCAGCACTATGCATATCCCCCCCACTCTCTCGTATTCTCTCCTCCCTCTGCCCGCCGCCCCTGTGGTGTCCTCTCCGCCCGTCGCCCCTTTGGTCTCCTCTCCGCCAGCCGTCCCTCTCTTCCAGGTACTCCCTCTCTCACACTCTCTCCTCCCTCCCTCTCTCTCACACTCTCTTCAACAAACTAAGATTTATGTTCTATCATTTTCTCTTTTCGTTTTCCCACCAAACCCCCACTTCCTTCGTCCATCTTCTCCATACGTCGATGCCGCCACCTTTGTCCTTCCTTGGTGCCCCTACCTCCCTGTACAATGTATATATACATCTCATCCATATCCCCACCCCATTTCTTATCGTTCTTAGTTGATCGGAAGCTTTGCCCTAATTTCTTCTCTTTCCTTTGCAGTCGTTCTCCGTTGATCGAGGAGCCGCATCGCTCTTCATAGATCGAGATGCAACACCACTGACCTCCGTAGCCGATTCTCCATCGGTGTGGCTCTCCGTTCCAAGGTATGTTTCTGTACTTGATCGGACTCATTGATTCGATCTCTGATCGCATCTGAGATTGTTTTCGAGAAATATGTTGATTGTCCTGTGGGAGAGGCAACTGGACATCATAGATGCAGCTATATAATCTATATGTGTGTCAAGAGGAGGATAGGGTCATGTGAGAGATTTCCAATTCAGTTCAGCTATATAATCTATAGGGTATAATGGAATTGTTCTTACCCGTCTGCTACCTGCGTTAAGTGGAATCACAACGTTCAATACATACATTACTGTTTATACGTTACAGTGGCCTTGCACATTGTACAAAAGAGAATGAACACCATTCAATTCATTTGACTAAAATATAAGTATATTTAAGTTCACAATATATATATATATAATGGTGGTCTTGATTATTCTATGGCCATATGTACATTTTTTCCGTAGACGTTTGAGTTCTACGCACAACTAATTAAAAAAAATATTTGCTTGGATATTCCCTCAGAACGAAACGAGAGAATCCTATATATGTTGGGAAGCTATCTGTAACTTGGCTTTGTACCATGGTGTTAAAGTTTGCCGGTTAGAGTATGGATAAATTAGACATTGAGTCAGGGTTATGAATTTTTGTTTGTAAAAAAACATAGTTGGCCTGTGTGTACTAGTTTACGTTTGTTTATCTAATTATTTCCTTGAGGCAGTAATTGTTTAAATTGTTGAACCTTTTTATTAAGACAATAAATAAATTTGTAGACCTCTTAGATATATAATTAGAGCTTGCGGGATTGCTTCAATAAGGTGAGTATTAGAATTTCACTGAAGATTCAATTTGCAAAAGGCTGGCAAAACACCCCTTTATGACATCACAAATGATCATTTCTATGCATAATTCACTCGAGGATTAAAAGTAGTTTGAATGTCTTCATCATGTATTCTGGATTATTCATTGCCTTGATGCAAGTCAAAAGCTTAAGTGGATGTCATGTTACGAGTGAGTTGACAGGTTATTCACAGTTCAATTCATGTAGATCAGTAAGAGAGACAATATTTGAAGATGAGTTTCCGTCTTCAAATGGGAAGATTTCTGTTGTGTCATCGTTCTCAAATTCAAAATCAGATGCTTCAATAGTTGAATCTAGCTTCATTTTAACACTCAAAATGTCATGATGAACTATATTATCTTTGGTAAAAATTACATAATGATCCACATTAAGATATCTCAGTTCAGAATCATATACAATGCTAGTGGTCTCTGAAGGTTGCCTAACTGTGTGTAACAGATGGATAGGCTCAACCTCAATATTTGATGGAGCAGAATTTTTGCATGATATTTCAGTTTCCTCCAACTTAATTTGCTTAGAAATCGGTTCTCCCATCACCTCTGTTTGGCTATTAAAATCAATATCTCTACTTCTATTTCTTTTGTATACGCCATCAGCAGCATCATTCACTACAGATGTCTCCGAAGAAAAATTCGGCATTTGAACTCCACCGCAACCAGCTTGCCGAGTCAAAATCTCTCGCAAAGCTATTGTAGCACCATGTCGTGTTTCCCAAACTAAAATTAAAACAGTCAACATCAAAATCAAAATTAAAGTGTATACAATTTATGTAATCTTCTCATGTGTGTATGTGTATATATGCATATATCTGCGTATGTATGTACACATGCTTTATATCTCATGTTTTAGTCCATCTACTTTTTTTGTTATTGAAATTCTGTGTAAAACATGAAAGTCATAAATAGTAGCTTCATCTTATTATTTAATTCTCAAACCCAGACATGAAATCTTCAAGTTTCCTTAGGTTGTTTTCTTTCTTACCACGCAGAGTTAAAAGTTAGTCTGCCAATGCCAAAAATTTAAGACTTTGCAATGTGGTAGTTGCAAAGTCTAACAATTAAAAAAAAGTGGTAGTTCTGCTTTGTATCTGCAATCTACCAAAATACAGAGCAACCTCAGCATGTACATCAAAATGGTATCTAGAAGAACCTATCTTCTCAGCTTTAACTACTGGAACTAGATTTACAACCAATTGTTTGATCACTTGACCATCAAATTGGAAAAAATATTTGTGTGATGCATAGATGGAAGAGAGGCAATGATTACATCCATTAGACTGTTTTATGACTTGGTGAACAAGATGTTATCTTGTTTCATTATGTACCACAGTTTTGCATTAATACATCAACAAATTTGTTGATAATGCATATATCTATTTTACCTGAAATTATGGGCCATCATTTAAAACACAGGCCTTCTTTGTTTACAACCTGTACAATATGAACTATAGAATAGCTTGTAAGATTTAAACACAGGTCTTCTTTGCCAAAGTTATGGGCCATCATTTGATTACAACCTGGGTACTACTGGAATTTGTTTTGCAAGAAATGACGTGGTGAGACTGCTTCCAGTTCAAGTAGTTTTTGTGGGTGTCTTAACAGAGATGTTATTTGGATGCCTCGTATTTTCTCGGTAAAAATCTCTTTCGTCAAAAATGATGTGATTTTTATTATATCTTTTTTATATACATCAGCTCTAGAATTGTGTTTTTTTCTTAGTTTTATTTTTCTTTGCCATTAGAGCCGGTCTCTGACAATGCACAACAGTTGCTTAGTGAGAAAGAACGGAGATTCTTATGATTGACAATGGCTCGGACAAAATCCTTCAGAGGCTGCAGGATATATGAAACTCAAGGTGAGGATTTTTTTTGAAAGAAAAAAGGGCCATCACCGTATAGGTTTGAGCCCAAAAACTTCACCATTAACCATTTCGAAAGATTACAATCCTTTAAAAGGACACAACGTACTAGAAAGCCACTACATACACCAATCCTCCACCAAAGCTTTAGCATGAATCACCACATTCTCGCCATAAGCACGCTCATTCCGGAATAGTGCCCCATTTCTAGCTGCCCAAATTGCCCAGATCATCGCTATCATCTCTGTCCTCCCCCTTTCAGTGCATGATCAACCGACACCTATGCGCTCCCAATTCATGGTGAGGATATTAGTGAATGCATTCCAAATGTTCAAGAGCAAGGAGCATTACCTGATCCCGGGGATAATATGTACGAAGATATGCATATAACATGTTCTTTTTTTAAATTCTTGATTTTCATGAAGATGTCCTTGTTATTTCTAAAAAGAACAGTAAATAGCAATATAATTGTTATTTATTTTTATTAGATGTCCAAGAAAACACAAGAGTGAGAAGAGGTCCTACTTGTGCTAGAGATATATGGTCTCTTCCAGATGAGTACAAAATTATTGTGGACTGCAATGAATTAGCCCAACCAATCGATAAAGCTGTGGGGATACTAAGGGCCCGTTCGGTAGGAGAATAAGCAGGAATAAGGATGGGGAATAAGGGGAATAAGGGTCTATTCTCCGTTCGGCTGGAGGATAGGAATAAGGAGAATAAGGTCAAATAACGGTAGGTAATGTGGGATAAAGATAGGAATAAGAGTGAAATAAGATGAAATAATGGGGAATAGTCGTACCACGGGGAACTGTGTTGGGGGCTTATTCCCCTTATTCCATTCTCCCTTATCCTCCAAACGAACAAGGCCTAAGTAGTTGGTTAGGTACTGTAGCTCGCAATGGAAGAATGTGCCCACTGGATTTTGATGACTGTAGACATCTCAAGAGGCATTATAGCAATTATCTTGTTGGACAAGTAAATGTTAGAATCTCACATCTTATAATCAAATATCTTTCTCCAAATGCATTGATAGATTATTTAATGTTAATCTTGATTGCATTTACTAACAAACTGACTTGAAGTGAAACAAATAAAAATTCTCATTTCCGTTTTAAATGTATATATAGCTCCAATACTCATTTCCTGAGTTTTGTATATATATGCATCTAACTCCAGTACTTCGATGGCAACGTAAATATATCATTTGCACATATACATCTAACTTTTTTATTTAGATAACATCTAACTTTTTATTCATCTGAAGTTCTCATTTCCAAAAAATGTTTACGTGGATGGTTGGATATTGGCGTCTCTTGACCAAAAATGGAGAAATTTCAAGCATGCTCTAAAAAATAAATTTGTTACGAATGATGCATTGGAAGATACAACTGAAAGAAAACTGCGAAAAATTGAAGTACGAGTTTATTTTGTCTTAAATGATTTTACAAGATCTTTATTATGTTATCACCAAATTTTTTCCCATAAACAGATCGTTAATCGTGTTCGATGATGTGTTGAGGCTTCACAATAAAAGAATTTGGTGGAGTATTGATTTTCTGAAAAGAACGTGGTAATATTTAGCCATCCTAAATTTTTTAATTCTTTATCGAATACTTGTCAATATATTTGATGATTTTATTTTTAGATATTGTCATTGTATAGAATTTTTGAATTGTTATCTAAGATGCTAGATTTTCAACCTTGCTACAATCAAATGATGATCACACTCATCAAGTTGGTTTTCAAGTAAGTATATTTGATTATTTTTTTTATACCATGCCATCTTAAATTCTTGTAATCTGTGTTTGATTGAAATTATCCATTATCTTCGTCCGCATCTTCCCCCTTACCATTTATATCATGCATCTATCCTCTATATATAACCTCGTACAAATTATATGGATCAAATTTTGCATAGTTTGCAGATCTATTGATGCATTTCAATTCTCTTCTAATTAGCAAATAGGACCATGGTGAGTGGTAGTGAGTGTTGTAGTAGGGAGACATGTTACATAAACAAACAAAGACTATAGAAAGGTGTATAGTCCACCTTGAGTTTTCAAAGTTCAAGTACTATCACCAAGGAGTTTGTGAGCCATCTTGACGTCAACAAGTTGGAGTATGAGTTGGTCATTATGAGCTAGACATTTTCTGAGTTTGTGCTGGGCTATATAATGAAGTCCAAATCAAGGTTGACTTGATTTGTTCAACCTGGCAGACACTGATATATTACAACTAAATCTAGATGATAGTATTACTGTATGAAAACAAACTTGTATAATTTCCTTCAACCAATCAAATGTGGCGAACCATGTAATGTAGATACATGAGACGACTGATGTTCTCTTATTTAGTTAGTCAGAGTCTTGTTTTTTACAATGTCATTTTGTTTGCTACAGTTTTTCCCCAGATATAGGACGCAATAGTGGCTATCTTATTTTATGTCATGTGAAGTTGCCCAAACTGTGTTTATGGTGTGTAAATTTAGTGATTTTGAATCCAGGCAAGATTTCAGACTATTTTGATGAGAAACTTGATCTTTGATGATCTTGTGATTCTGCCCCAAAGTTTAGAGGCGCTCACCTGAATGGAATCCTGCGAATTTAAGCCAAGTTTTGGACAAGAATTTTCATCCCCTTTCATTTTACAATTTATTCTCCTTTTAGTCTACTGCCAGCAGGTGCGAGTGACTGCAAATTGAAGATAGTGTCCATTTGAAAGCTTTGGATATCTTATGACTGAACACCCATTGGAATAACCTCTCTAGCTCACATATGCATCATATATATGCTCTCTCTCTCTCTCTCTCCCCCCAAGCTTCTTGGATTCAAAATAAACTGTCTGATTTTATAATTTTGTAGGATGGATTGAGCTATTTTTTACGGTTCATGGGAGATGGTTCTTGTTTGCTCTAAAATTTTCAAGTAAGACTTTTCAATAATCATTATGCTTATTGTTGTATATTATCATATAAAGTTTCTTTTTAGTGCAAAATATTATCATATTGATTTAAGCTAATTATTTTCCTCTAATGTACAGGTTCCTGACTTGCCGAATGGACCATCTACAAGTTATTCTAGCGAATGAGCAGATGGATTCTTTAAGACATCTTAGAATTTTATGATAGTTAATGATAACATATCATGCTATATGTTTTCAAATGTTGTTTAGTTAATATTTTTGTAACTTTTGTCCTTAGTGATTTCATAATTAGTATTTGCTTGGAATTTCGTGAATGATGTAGGAATAAACAAATCATCGATACATGTATATTATTAGTCAATATATAAAATTATATTCAATAAATAAAATGGTTAAATAAATTTAAATAACCACAATTAAATCGTTGCTCTAGAATTAATTTTTGATTTCTTAAGACAAATTATTTGTCGGTATTATCCCAAATAGTGACGAAAAAATGTTGATATACATAAGAAGAGTCAAATAGTAAGCTATATATAGTGACACAAAAAACGTTGCCAAAATCAAATGGTGACGGCAATTATCCGTTGTAAATATTTAATTTCGTGACGTTTTTTATTCGTTGCAATTTTAAATTTCTCAACGAATAGTAATCGTTGTTAAATATTTAACAACGGCTTGTATAACAACGGTTCTTACAACGAATCACAATTTTGTCACGAGATGGTATATCGACGCTTTATTCGTTGTGCTCTTAACAAAAAAACCGTCGCTATAGCTATTATTTGTTGTAGTGCTCCCAACACGCGCTCATACCCCACCCCCCATCTCCTTCCACACAACCTCTCCTATGCTTTCCCCCAACTCCCCCTATGTCCCCTAAGATTTCGATATTGATCGGGAACCAAGATTTGATTCCTCAGACGACGAAGGAACTACATATTCGATAAGGACATGAACTAATGGATGAGAGGGGCATCATCATTGTAAAGCTCCTCAAGCACCTTATCTCTAGGGTTTTGGTTTCACGACCACAACCTGACTTTTTTTTATGAAAAGGATCAGATCTCCAAGCTCTGTAATATATAAGCATAACTTAGAATTCTAATGCTAATTTACTGCTAAACTAGTATCAAAGCACATGGAGGTCGATACTAGCTGGAGATCTAATTTAAAGCCGTCGCTTTATAAAATCCTCAAGGAGATGAAGTTCTTTGATCTGAACTGCAAGTAGAGATCTCTTGAAGACCACTTCAAGACCTACCTAAAAACGATTAGCCATCATCTACTGATCAATCTATCAACAGCAACTGGAACGAAAAATCACCGTACGAAGCACTGTTGAAGATCGATACATCATCTTCTCAATCAATACTCGAGCATATGATTATCATGGGGCAATGTTGTATCTACTTAAGTAGCGTATATAATTTGTGGGTATCTTTGTGCTCCCTCTGGGAGGCTTGATTTAGCATGCTAGTTTAAATTAGATTACAGAAATAATTAACTTCTATCACGTAGCATGTATCCTTCACTTACCTACCAAACGCAAAAAAGAAAATAACTACCTTCTATCATATTGTATCCCACTGATTTCTATCCCTGCAAACAAACATAAATGCATGATACAACAACTCAATCACGCTTGATCCCGCAGACCATACTCACAAATGAACGGGCCCTTTGAGACTTCAACACATATGTGTATTATTATGGTCTAAAGTTAAAGGAGGGAGATCATTTTTAAACACACTTGTCAAACATGATTGGGTGCATGGTGTTTAAGAGCATCAACCCTAAAAATTGACACTAACTACATCACTTTATTATTATCATCATCTTATATTTGTATACTAAGGTCTAAAGTTCAAGACACAGCTCACTTCTATCTTGTAGATTTAGAAGTAGTTAACTAATATATAGATTCAATTCGCAAGGCACCTTTATTAAAGGTAAAATGTTTAGCCAACAATTGACACCTTTGTTCGTGTTGAATTTTTCAAATGATGATTTCATGGAGGATTGTTTTATTTAGTGGTCACACACCAATACTCAAGTGGATGTCGTTGAAGAACTGGTGAATATAAAAAAACTTTAGTACCATATTGCCTTGCATTATACTTGTGTGGACTTGTGTGTATAATAAGACATACTCTGATACCAAAAAACATGTGAAAATGACCACATATGCGTGCACGCTTCAGCTCTTGCTCTGATTCAGGAGAGTCAATTTAGATTTTTAAAAGGCAAATAATTTGTTATAAAGTGCCTTCTATATTTTTTCGATAAATCAATCCATTCTATGCCCAAACTATTTAGATTTCCCAAGTAACATTTTTGGAATATCGTCCATTTTGTGGGAATCTAACGATTGCCTCTCTAAATGCATCAGTTGCCAATTTCCTTGAGAACTTTTAATCTTCCTAATTCTAGAGCTTTGAGTTATATGGGTTCTTCTCTTCTTCCTCTCAAACATTTCTATCTCTCAATTGTTGTGGTTCTCCGAGATGCTTTTGAGGATGGTAGTCTGTAAACCTCAATCACGAGTCATCATATCCGAGGAGCAGAATGATGTATCTTATGCATCGATAAAGTGGGGATGAAAAATTCTCCTATGAGAGTTTTAAATTAACGCTTTCGTGAATTCTATCCTACCATTATTTTCATTTATTAGATGTTTCCTCCTATTGCACATGGTTTATGTTTATTTTTTTTACTTGCATTTTACCTTATCAAATCTAAAAGTATGGTTCTTGAATTATATGATGATCCATATATATTTATACAATTTGGATCGTCTTGTTGACTATTCCTATGATCATGTATAACTTGAATATTTTTTATCTCGAAACTCCAAGAAAAATATGAATTAATTTCATTGATAGTAATTCTCTTTACAACAACAATATATAATATTTATTTATTAATTTTATTAGTTGTTTTTTGTTGTCCACAATTGAAACTATCAATAAAAATATAAAAAAACAACCAAATTGGAAAAATTATATAAATCAAGTCCAACCAACAATTCAAATAATAAAACTGCATAGATTAGATTTGTACACCTCTAAGATGGAAAATGCAAGTACGAAATCACAAGAAGTATGGCCAAGGAGAACAATTAACTTTTTATCTAACACATATTAGTGATGATATCCAATTTCTCTGAGGCATTTTTGGCCCGAAGATAATTAAAGAAAACAGTTTATAACCATCTAGATAATGATTCATGAACGAGTCGCACGTTCTACCTCTCTATAATATCAATTCTAAGGTAGTTTAAATTTGACTTGTGAGGGAATAAATTTTCTTTAGCTCAGATGGATTACTTTAATCACAATAGAGATTATTTGACCTGAACTATTGTCGCAAACTCAAATGATAGGGATCAAATTCACTCCACCTTGAAGATGGATTATCGAGCTTACTCACGAATATAGCATCCCTTTAAACACATGGCAGACCTATTAGGTAAATAAAAAGTGATACTCTTCTTCCATAATAAAAATGTCCACAGATCAGAACAAATGTCTTTGTCATAATATAAACTCAAGGTAACAAGATACCGAGCATCATGGAGAATAAACTACAAAGATTTGTCGAACCATTCAAGCATTAACAAGCAAAATTAGAGTTGGTAAAGAAAGAGATCCTCTTATTTACTCAAATGGGCTCCATCATCCTTTTTACTACTGCATCTTATAAATACATAATACATTCCTACATGTCTGGAATGCAATACCATACATAGTAATGTTTATTTATTAAGATAATTCGATGTGTGTCGCCTTAGTCCTTGCCGCAGCCGCCACCGCTCTATCCTCCCCCCCAACCATTGTTTTCGAAATATCTGCCATCCTTGCCTCCTGTGTAACTATCTCCTTTTCCATATTCGCCATCCTTACTGCCTTCATATCCATCCCCTTTCTCATATCCGCCATCCTTACCGCCTCTATATCTATATCTCATTTTCCATATGCGCCATCCTTACCTTTGTCTCCTTTTCCAAATGCACCATCTTCACCACCTTCATACCAGTTCCCGCCTCTGTATCCATCTCCTTCTCTTTCTCCACCATCCTTACCTCCTTCGTATCCACCTTTTTTTCCGTATCCATCATCCTTACCGCCTCCATATCCATCTCCTTTTTCATGGCCTCCATCCTTGCCACCTCCATACCCATATCCTTTTCCATACCCATTGTCCTTGCCACCTCCATATTCATCTCCATTTCCATACCCTCCATCCTTGCCACCTTTGTACCCATCTCCTTTTCCATATCCATCGTCCTTACCGCCTCCAAATCCATCTCCTTTTCCATACCCTCCATCTTTGCCACCTTTGTATCCATCTCCTTTTCCATACCCTCCATCCTTGCCACCTTTGTATACATCTCCTTTTCCATACCCATCATCCTTACCGCCTCCATATACATCTCCTCTTCCATACCCTCCATCCTTTCCACCTTTGTATCTGTCTCCTTTTCCATACCCATCATCCTTACCGCCCTCGTATCCGTCTCCTTTTCTATACCCTCCATCTTTGCCCCCTTTGTATCCTTTTCCTTTTCCATATCCATTAACCTTACCGCCTCCATATCCGTCTCCTTTTCCATATCCATTATTCTTGTCTCCGCCGTATCCATCTCCTTTTCCATACCCTCCATCCTTGCCACCTCTGTATCCATCCCCTTTTCCATAACCATCTTCCTTACCACCTCCATGTTTGTCTCTTTTTCCAAAACCTTCATCCTTACCACCTCCATATCCATCATTTTTCCCATACCCTCCATCCTTGTATCCATCTCCTTTTCCAATCCCATCATCCTTACCACCTCCGTATCCGCCTCCCTTCCCATATCCACCATCTTCACCACCTTTGTATCCATCTCCTTTTCCGTACCATCGATCCTTACTGCATCCATATCCACCATCCTTACCACCTTTGTATCCATCTTTTTTCCCACACCCATCGCCCTTGCAGTCCCCGTAATAACCTCCTCCATATCCGTCTCCTTTTACATACCATTGTTAGACTTGTGAGCCCTGGGCGAACCATTCTTACAATAAATGTTATTGTAATATTTAAGTTTATCAATAAAAGTTATTGATGTTTCACTCCCTTTCTGAAATTATATGAATGAATGCACTATAAGGTCCCTCTGTACAATTAGGGTTATGTACCTTGGCCAGCTTGATGATCATATAGCTGTTGATTCATTAAATGAATCATAGAGGCTGGTGTTTGGATGAATATCTAAAGAGTTAGATAGAGGACTCATCAAGCACCGTCAAATGATTGTCAAGTGGAGATCTCCAGCCTGAGTAGGAGATGGCAATCCTTTCTCACATAGGCTGATATCTGACCGACCTCTTGATGCAGGTCCTCTGCATGGGAATAGTGATTCGGAGGTGTCAGATTAGTTAGGTCAATGGGTTGACCCAACGAGATCGAGATAACTTAAGTCCTATGTTGAATGCTGTCACAGCATAGGCATGCATCCTCTGACCGGAGACAGATATATTGCTATATATCTAAGTATGTACATTTGGCAGACCAATAGGTTGATGACCTAACCAAGGTCTATACACCGGCGAGCTGGTGTGCATATAAGGGTATATGAGCAATATGATCTCTCAAAGGGATCATACAGGTTCACTTGTGAACCGGAAGACATGAGCTCACTCATGAGGTATTGGGACCGATCAAATTCCATGCATGGTCGTCATGCTTTGGAAGCATGACATGAATTTGAAGGTATGATATATGCTTTGGGAAAGCATATGATCGATACCAAATCCCAATGACCAAGATTGAGAAACTTAATGATTAAACCCTGAAGAAGACAGTATAAAATGATCTTGATCTTCAGGTTGATCATGGGTCTTCCAATATGCAGGATGTACATGTATTGGGAATACCTGAAGGGTGATGTGATCATAAACGATTGTATATCCATGACGCTTCCATTCCGAGGGAGTGATGAAACAGGTCTGGATTTTAGTGACTCCTTTCAGTAGAGAAGCAATCCGATCTTAGTCCAAGTATTGGACATTGATCTGAATGGGATTCAGATTCAATGAGAAGATTGGATTTGCGGCCTTGATTTAATCAAGCATCTGTGAGAGGTCCGTAAGATCTGGATTTGAGATGAGATCTCAACATCCAAGTCACTATACGTGGAATAATACAATCACCCTGTCCTTATCTCCAAGTATCTGCGGAGAAAGCACATTATTCTTGAAAGGGTTCAAGAATAATTCTTTTGATGAAATATCCAAGCAAGGACTTGATGATTAAATGTGATTTAATTATCAAGCTTAAATATGAATATGATTCATGTTGTGAAAATGATTATCTAAGATAATTAAATGAGATTTAATTATCAAGGATTAAGAGAATGTGGATAACACTATCCATGATATGTGTATGTTATAAATATGATTTGTAATATACATATATAAGAGAGAGAGAATTTATGTAAATAGCATTTGTTAATTAATAATGTGAATTGGATTCACATTTGTTAATTAATTGGAAATGCAATTTACTAATTAGTTTGGGTTGTGAATATGATTCACACATTATTCAATGGCAAGATTGAAATATTCACAAAATTAATTTGGAATTAATTTGGTGAATATTTATTGGGATTAATTAATGAATAATATGATAAATAAAATAGAGAATAACCACCTCCATGGGTGGCGTCACCCATGAATTGTTCATGGGTGACGGCCCCCCTTTTTAGGAGGGTGGTTAACTCCATCTCATTTATCATGTTATCTCTTGATTAATTAATTCTAAATTGTTGTTATTGAACAACAAATCCTAGCCATTGATTTATCATGGACCAAGCATAGCCCTTGGATCCATGTGTCCCATGGATTGAGATCCATTGGATCCTAAACTAGTATAAAAGGAGGGCTAGGGTAGCCTCTCCATGGTACATCATCTAGAGTTGTAGAAGACTACTACTCTCTCTCTCTCTCTCTCTCTAATTCTCGTGTGGTCTCTCTCTTAATATCCAAGTGGCCGTCCACTTTGCATATTGAAGAGGAGAGCATCTTGCTTCGCCTTCGACGCTTGGATCTTCGTCAAGGATTGCGGGAAGGACGCGACTCATCATCGTGCCCGCAAGCGCATTCTCCGTGGGTCGGACTTAAGATAGGAGGATCTCTACTTTGGGATCTCGCGATCACAACCACGCTTCAAGAGGTATTCCTTGTACTTTGTGGTTTGATGAAACGATCCGAGAAGTGTTCTCGTGATCATGTGGTTTCATCTTTAAGTTAAAAAATTTTAATTTCCGCTGCATCTAGCGACTAGTTGCTCCGATTGCATACGATGCGATCGACACGCTTCCGTGATGCGCTTAAGGATTCACAATATCCTTCAACCATCTATCATCATCACCTCTATAACCACCTCCTTTTCCATATCCTCCACCCTCACCACCTCCCTTACCTCCTACCCCCTTTCCATACCCCCCACCTTCACCACCGCCATACCCACCTCCTACTCCGTACCCATATCCATAACCGCAGCCACCTCCCTCTCCATACCCACCACCATACCCACCTCCTTGTTCATACTTGGAGCTGTACAACCAACCAGGCCGACTGTCACCATATACCTTGGGATCCTTCATGATGTTATCCTTCGCCAGCATCCTCCCTGCCTCGCCAGTGCAGGCAAGTGCAACGAGGATAGCGATGACGGCAAGCTTAGTAGACATCTTTACTAGATGGAAACTCCACTCTAAGAATGCTAGTTCTTGGGTGATGAGAAGTGGAGGGGAGAGTGGCATGCTTTATATAGGTGATTTGAGGATCACCATTGCATGGGACGGTTGGGAAGCATTGAGTGCAGGGTGTGAGCTGATCGGACATGACATACTTAGATTGTATTGGTCATTAGCTACTGCATCTGGGGGTTTCTACATTTGATACAAAGGCTCACTAGATGGTGGACTATGTGGAGGTGGTGCAGTTGGAGATATTAATGTGTGTTTTAATATGCTGTGTTTGCCACCTTTGTCAGAATATCTACAACTAATGCAGATAAAACAGAATATTAAGGGTATACATGCGATTATTGCGATGTTTTCGAATAATAAGTGTGTGTCCTATCATGAAGAGTAAGTAAATACTTCCTTTGTATTAATATGTGCCAGGCATGACAGGTAGGAGAAGACTAGTTGTTGGTGGAGATCGGAAAGGGTGGGTTTTGTGGAACATACCATTCTTGTCATGGTATGACTCCAATCAATTAAGAAGCAGTTGATAAATGGACAAGATTGGCAATTGTACCATTTTATTTTTGTGGATATTTACATCATAGCTATGTATATAATCGCACCCTAATCGTTGTATAGTTCATACTTATACCAAGTACCCTACACAAAAGTGATATGTCTTACGATGTATACACCTACCATCAAGATCAGTTAATCAAATCTTTAAGTTTGACCATATTAAATACAATAATATTCATCAAATGGTACTTAAAAAATTTAACAATAGGTTTTTGATCCCATCAATAAAGCCTGACTCATGTTTCTAATCTGCTGTTAATACAGTAGACAGTATGTTTAATTGTAGAGGTGGTGCCCGACCTCAGTAAAAACATATATATTGACACTTTAAGAACCATGCAAACATCAACGAATATGAGTAGTATCGTTAGCGGTTACGAAATCACCAACAAGAATTAAAGATATTGTCAGCAACTCAGAATTAATAGCAAGCACTTCATTTACATCATCTCCTTCACGTGCATCAAATTGAACATCCACAAATTGATACTATTCTAAGTTATTTTCTACATGCACAATTTAATAATCAACACAAATATACTTCAAATACGTCAATTACATCCACAAGTAAATTTGAAACCCAATAAAAAGTTTGCTAAGATTAGACTGAAAGCGATTCACATACATCATCTAAGAAATATACGTTCTAAATTAAGGTTTACAAACTGCAAAAATGAAAACTATAGGCTGGTAATCATTTCCCTGTATCTTGTGGGTCATCATCCATACGACAAGAAGGGGAAAAAAAAGGAAAATGTGAACCACTGGGCATCTGAGATCCTTAGGATGACATGCAGGAGATGCTTATGTTAGGATCTCAATCCATGGAGCTGATGCATGTGTTCCATCAAAATCGATATCTTCCTCCTGATTAAGCTCTTGTGCAACTACTTGAGCTTTTTCTATACAATATATACGGACTCATCCAACTTGTTCCCGTGGACCTACTTCTGATAGTGGAGCTTTCATACTATTGTTTTACTCAAATTAGACAAGCTCTTCTAGCATTCATAGGAGCCAAGATTCATCACCGTACACCTCATAGATAAATTTTTGATTCACTGATTTTGACTCGCTGAGTGAAACAAAAGCTATAAGAGCAGAAGTGGTCGTTAAATTACGATTGAGTTTGAATATCTTGAGAGACATCACTAATCATAAGATCCTTAAGTTGATCTCTTAGAAAGATAGAATCTTTTGGCAAATCATGGATGTTCCGATCTTAAGAAATTTCTGAGGGATCAACTATTGAAAACCCGTTCTGACCTAAGGAGGGGGATATGCTGAGATAAACTATAGGCAATGGCACAGGGATACTGGTCCCAGAGTTCGTCAGAACCATACAACTGCCGTGAGGCTTTATTATCGATCAATGAAGCAAGATCAAGGCATTCGCTAGAGCAAGGGGGTACATGTGGTGTTCATGGACTATTTAGAAGGTAAAAGAAAAGGCAAATGTCGTTTTTATAATGTCATTCAGTTTCCTTATATCTTATATCTATTCATTTTTAGTCTTGGTGACAAAAATTAAGATGCATGTGTTTTTCATCTTTTCACAAAAGTTAAGGACTACCATTAAGGGCTACCATTCTGTTCCCGTCTGAATTAAAAATAGAAAAGTTGACATCAGATTACATTAAACATCTCATCTGAGTTCAAGATTCTAATACAGAATCACAGATGATAACAAGAGATATGATATACTCGGCCCGTACCCCGTCACAAAAATGGTCAACTGTGAACCACAATAATGATGCACAAGATAATGACAAAGGGTTTAAAAGGAAACTGTTTTCTTGTCTGGCACATTCTCCTGCACGGAAAATTGGCTAGCATCATGCTACTTTATCAGTAATAAAATCTTCGATAATATTCGTAGCGTAAATTAAGGAGAATTGTCATTTCGACAGTATGCATAGCACAAGGTGAATTGTGAAGCTCACTCGATAATTCAAACGAGTTGGTACTTAGTTCATATTTAACTTGCACAGAAGGTGGAGCCCTACGTTGTGATATGTTGATAATCAAGCTTTTCTGGGCTACGAAACAAAAGCATGTTGGCAGGGAATTAGTGCTTGTAAAAAGGCTTCATATGTAGATATTTCACCATCATAAATATTCAAGCTCTGCAATATGTGCAGTGGGTAAAATATCAATAGATCCTCTTCAGTGAGGGTGGTGCCGAGAGCTGTCATGACCGGTCTATTGTCCTAGATTTGTTAGGCGAGGTTTCTGGAACTAAGGATATATAGAGCAAAATCTGCTTTTGTGCCTTTTGGATTGAATGATGGAGAGGTTGCAGGGTGTGAGGCATGGTTGAGGTGCCCTCGAGCATACGCAGCTCTCGGCTATCCCTGTGTCCTCTCATCCAGACTCCTTCCGTCCAGTGTGAGGGGAAGGCTTTGAACTAGTCATGAGGAGTTTCTTCTGGTCTCATACAGGAGAATTGTGTGATCTACCATTAATGGATTGGAGGGCAATCACTCTTTCTAAAGATGAGGGTGAGTTGGGTATTCTCATTCTGAGAGAAATGAATATGGCACTTTTGACCAAGTGGTTTGTCTACATCTGGAGTGATAGTAATGACCTGTTGTGCAATTTGATTCCGAACATCTATGATGTCTCGTCTTGTTTTCCTGAACAGTGGGAGAATGTTGTTTCGCTTTCGAATTTTTAGAAGGCGTTATGTGTGGTTCTTCCAGTTCCAGAGGTGAGGCCACTCATGCGCCCGATTTTAAGAGATGGTGGTGGCTTCTGTTCCTGGTGTGATGATTGGACAGAGGACGGAGCAATCAGTGAGAGATGCTCTTGCCTTTTTGCTTTGGCACCTGAGCTGAAGGTGTTAGTAGCTGAGGCATGGGATGGGATGGGGACACCTTTTAGTTGACCTTTCACTATGACCTCTCAGATTAGAGGATGGATGATCTTGTTGCATTGGTTGACTCATTGGGTAGAACGGAGAGTCCTTCGATGGGTTGCAATCACTAAATTTGGGTTGATGGGAGATTTTCGGTTCGGAAAGCGTACAAGGCTTTGCTTGGACCAGTGGCCTTCGACCTAGGGTGTCGTGTTGCAGATTGCAAGAAGATCTGGAAGTGGAAGGTTCTTGTGAGTGTCAAGGTTTTTCTGTCTTCTAAGATGCGGAAGGATAATGACTGGGGCAAGCGGGTGCGATTATTCAATGGCATCAATGTTATTTATGCTCGTCGCTCTGAGGAACGTGAGGACATAGATCACATGTTCTTCAAGTGTTAAATCTTAGTCTTTCTAATAATTTTGGCTTCTTGCCATGTACTTGTACTATTGTGAATTTAGTGAAGAAGTTTTTGGACGTACACCTTATCGGTGAATGCCTTACTACCCAAAAAATATATCAATAGATCTGGTTGCAATTTTTTAAAGAATGAGACTTCTGGCTTACGATGAAATCGACAGAAAACAATGCAGTGAATTGATATATAGAATTATATGGTAGAGTTGTTAGTTATCTGTCCGCTTTTTCCATGGTAAAACTTCTTTCAGCTTCTCAAAAATAAGATCTCAGGTGGTAAGCCATTGAGGTCAAACACATAAGATGCAAAATTAATTTATGGTTGAAATAATTGACAATCACTCCTCAACTGCACAAATAATTAATCCATGCTAAAAATATTTAGCACTATTAAACTGGATGCTGAATATCTCTCTTTGCCCCCCAGCATTTAGGGAGAGATCAACTGGTTATGAACGAATAGATGTTACCGAAACTTGGCATAAATGTGTTGCCCTCACCTTGATGATACAACCCAACTGCTCCCAGGTGCTCTCCTCATAAATCTCTCTTTCAACTCCCTCCTCACTCTTTCAGCCTCTTCAAATTGCCCCGCAGCAGCATAAATGCTTGCAAGTATAATAAAATTTGCTGAATTTTCCGGCTCTATCTTGATTAATGCTCTTCCGGCAATCTCCGCAAGCTGCACATTCCCATAACTCCTGCAAGCACCAAGAAGTGCACCCCAAGCTTTGGCAGTTACCGGCACTGGCATTCCCCTTATCACATCATATGCCTCCTTCAATCTCCCTGCCCTACTAAGCACATCCACCAAACAGGAATAGTGATCACTGCTCGCTTTCAGACCATATTTGCCATTCAACAGTTCGAAATACTTGAGTGCCCCATCCGCCAATCCAGCATGGCTGCACGCCTTCAGAACCGCGAGGAACATGATTCCGTCTGGTTGGACATTGGCAGCATCCATTGCACGGAACATATCCATCGCTACCTCAGCCTCACCCTGCAACGCATATGCCGATATCATCGCGCTCCATGCCACCACATCTCTCTCGGGCATACCATCAAATACCAGCCGTGCAGACCGCAAACCACCACATCGACCATAAGCCTCCACCAAGCCCCTGCTCACCTGGTAATGCCACTGAATGAACTTCCTCGTCACAAACCCATGAATCTCCTTAACCAAGTTCAGCCCGCCAACACCTGCAGCCGCTGGCAACAAAGCAAGAATTGTGATAAGGTTTGCTTCAACTCCCAGTGACCGCATCTTTCTGTACAGCCTCAGCGCACGAGGGGACCCGTCACACATGTCCACAATCGCACCAATAATGGAATTGAACGTCGAAGCACTCGGCGAAACGTCCATCTCTTCCAATAATCTCAATGCAGTACCGACATCACCCGTGCGAGAGCACAGAGAAATCATGGCGTTCCAGACAACGGCATTCCTCTGAGGAATTTCGTCGAACAGTTGCCGAGCGATGGAGACATCGGTGCATTTCCCATAAGCATCGACGAGGGCGGAGGCGATGAAGGGGTTGGAAAGGAGACCGGCTTTGAGAGTGCGGGCGTGGATGGCGGAGGCGACGCGGGGGAGGCGGAGGGCGGCGGAGGACTTGAGGGCGAGGGGGAAGGCGAAGGGGTCGAGGTGGAGCGTGGAGTGCATGTGGGAAAAGAGGGCGAGGGCCTCTTCATGGCGGGAGTTGTTCACATGAGAGGTCAAGAGCTTTGTGTAGTGGAGGAGCCGTTGGTGGTTGGAATGGCGGGAAAGCATAGCCCCTCCCCGTTTTGCTCAAACTTGATGACTGTGCTTATTTGCAAAAGAGGTTTGAGCCGTCGGGGACCATTTGGGCATGTTTGGTTCGTGGGTTGGTTACACCAATGTACGCCTCATTCCAACCCTCTCAACTAAGGGCCCGTTCGGTAGGAGATTAAGCAGAAATAAGGATGGGAAATAAGGGGAATACGTGTCTATTCTCCGTTCGGCTGGAGGATAAGAATAAGGAGAATAAGGTGAAATAAAGGTAGGTAAGGTGGGATACAGATAGGAATAAGAGTGAAATAAGATGAAATAATGGGGAATAGTCGTACCACGGAGAAGCGTGTTGGGGGCTTATTCCCCTTATTCCATTCCTCCTTATACCCCAAACGAACAGGGCCTAAGGATGCAAACCATCATGGATATTTCGTATCCGATCCGTCACCATATCCGTTTTATACAAATTTTGACATACGTATCCGTATCCATTTTAAAATGGATACGGATATGGATATCATTTTGATATCCGCAAACATCCGTATCCGTATCCGTATATCAGTTTTTGTATATACATATAGTCATAGATTTATTTTTAACCACATATAACATAACCATGTACCTTCTTTTACTATATTTATATAGTTTTTATGATGCAAACACATTTAGCAAAATTCTGTCATGTGTTTTCTATCAAATTCATATATACTAAGTTGATTTTATAGAGTATTTCTAAAATTATTGGTATGTGATCAATATCCGTTTTACATCTGTATCCGTTTTTTAAGGATATGATAATCTAATTTTAATATATGTTAATATATGTATCCGCATCCGTATTCGCATTAAAAATAGATAAGGATACGGTAATACCTATATTCGTATCCATATCCGACCGTTTGCTTCCCTACTCTCAACCCTCCTCACAGTTTACTATTCACAAGGGTAACTTAACCCAACCCAATGCAATTCATCAACCAAACAGGTTTGAGTCCTTTCAAGAAGGTGTGACTACCGACTTGTGGGAACCATCGGCGAAAGTGGAGGGAACGACGGGAAGCTGCTGCTGTGGTTTGTTGCTTCTCCTCCTTCCACGTAAAAGACTGGAATTATTTCAGCAGTAGGGGTGGGGGGAGGGATTTTTTAAATAATTATTAAAATATTCATAATTAATTAATAAAAGCATCAAATTCGAATATTTTTTTTAAAACTATCGATTGGTACTTGAAGTGTTGATTTGGAAAGTCAATCTGAAATCGACACCTCAAAAGTCGATTTGGATTTCTCCTATTCGGATAATTTATATTCATATCCTCCCTCTTTTTATTGCCATCGAAATCACCGAAAGTACTTTTGTTTCTCCAAATGAGGGATGCATGCAAATGGTCCAAGTGTATATTTGGGCTTGCTCTCTTTTGGGCCATTTGCATGTATACCCTCCTTTCAGGAAACAAAGGCATTTTGGGAGATTTCGATGGCAAAAAAAGAGGGAGGATATGAATATAAATTATTCGAATAGGAAAAATCCAAATCGACACTTGAGGTGTCAATTTGAGATTCACTTCCCAAATTAACATCTCAAGTGCCGATCGATAGTTATTTTTTTTAAATATTTAAATTTGATGCTTATTTAATTAATTATGAATATTATAATAATTATTTTAAAAAAATCCAGGGATTGGTAAGGGTGTTGAGGGTCCTGTAAAAATGGGTGAGTTTTATTTTACGTGGGGTTTTTGTTTTGTGATATTTACACTTGTTTCCTCGGTTTTTCCATTAACATTTAAGCTTCTAGCTTTTTTGAAAATACACTTGTATCCATGTATTCTCGCAAAATTCACATTACTGTCCTACCCTTGTGTCACATGTTCTCATATATTATAGGAATGGAAGGGAATTAGGGTGAATTTAGTAAGAATAACGGGATATAGTAATTGCAAAAAAAGGTGAATTTAGTGGGAATATCTAGGCATAAATGTAATTTCAAAAAAGTACCGTCACAAGTGTTATTGGAGTGTAGCAATCTCTTTTTGTTTTCATATATTGTCTCAAGTCTTATCTCTTGTTGTTTCATATATTGCCACCGTTTGATCGGCAAACTATTTTAATTTTCCACATGAATTTTATCCTAAATTATTTAAGCACTAATAAAAATCAGAAGTGCTCCTTATTTCGTCGAGAGGAATATAGGTTATTCATAATTAATTTAACGGTGAGAGGAAGACCGAAAGATGAGCCGTGCATAAGGATCCTCAAGAGAAAAATAGAGATGCATCATATGTCATTCATAATATGTTGAATTGTTAATTTAATTTCATAAAAATCATTCAGTTTGAATGCCACACATGAAGAAGATAAGTTAGATGACGGAGTAATTAGAACACATCTTGTTAAACCATCCATACGAGTCGCATTCTGATCGTAATTTGGTGAGTACCCAACAATAGGTTTGGTTGATTGTGTATAGAACTCAATACAAGAAATAATGATGCGTTAGAACACGAGCAGATCCTCTGCAGTACTGCAGATACTGTTGTAAAATCGTGGATCAAGATCGAGCGGTTCGCACGAATTCAATGTTTTTGTGAACCCTTATCGTGGAAATTCATGTGCACCGCTCGATCAAGATGGAGCGGTCCATGATTTTATAGCAGACTTCTCACTTTAGAACATGCATGAGTGATCAGGTGAAATAAATAAATCCAATAAAAACATGCATATAATGTGATTGAGACATTATAGAATAGGCTAGACTTATCTTAATGTCTCTTTGAGCAAGCGCCAAATTAACTCCTAATAGTCATGTTACTATATCTATTAAAGAAATACAACATATTTCATGGTTTTGATGTGTAGGTTGGACTTACATATATTAGATGAAAAAATGCATTAGTTAGGGAGATAGATTCCATATATCAGAATCAGTTGATGATTCTCTGATTCACTACATTAAGGGGTTGTACATTTGAGGAATAAAGAGGGATATCCCGCCCTAT
Organism: Ottelia alismoides; assembly: GCA_037367405.1. Lineage (NCBI taxonomy): Eukaryota > Viridiplantae > Streptophyta > Magnoliopsida > Alismatales > Hydrocharitaceae > Ottelia > Ottelia alismoides. The sequence continues at coordinate 705,629 of JAZKJV010006378.1, forward strand.
TCCTCTCCTTCCTTACGGTCAACATTTTGGTCTTGGAATCAAAATGATGAATAAGGTTTTCTTTACTATTCCTCCATCATAGATCTCTCATGATAAAAAAATATAATAACTACCACTTATCTAACATAACATCCTTATCTTTCTTATCGTTCCTCTCCTACTGAACAAAGAATAACAAATAACTACGACTTATCACTCCTTGTCCTCTCGCTAAATAGTGTCATATCCATCATTATCCGTTCTTATACATTTTCCATAGTCCTCTACTGAAAAAGCTCTAATAGAACGAAGTTGAAAGAAATCCAATTTTCAGTGCTCTCGGGCGTGTCTCCTTAAACATGTAGTTGTCATATTAAGGGTATGTCCGTCAGATTCCCAATAAATGGTTGAAAATCTCAAAAAAAATCATAATTTCAAATGTTCTGGATTGCAAAACTAATATCATGGATTAACTTATCCAAAAAATACAAAGAAAATTAAGAACGAAAACATCGAATTTCGTAATTTGAATTACCTCTCCAATTGAAGCCAGAGATTAACATAGGGACAGAGATAGATGAGAAAAAATGGAGCTAGACTGTGCATGCGGTTTGAGATATATCTAATCTCGTGTCACCATATCTATTTTATACATATTTTGAGATTCACATTAATTTTAAAAGACATATGGATAAGGATATTGTTTAAATATCCGCAAACATCCGTATCGTATCCATATATATGTTTTCGTATACAAATAGTCATAGATTTATTTTTAACTATATATAGCATAATTCTATACCATTTTTTCCCATATCTGCATAATTTTTATGATACAAAAACAATTAGTAAATTTATATCATGCATTTTCTATCCAAGTTGTATAAATTTAAGTCGATTCTATAAAATATTTCTAACATTATTCGTATGTGACCAGTATCTGTTTTTTAAAGATATGGTAAGACAATTTTAAAATCCATCAGTATCTATATTCGTATCCGTATTCATATTCAAAAACGAATAAGGATACAGTAATGCTCATTCATATCCGTTTGTTTTTATCTGCCACCCATCCTTCCTTGGACGTTTTACTACAAGAGATTTAAAAGGGACCTATATATGAACCGGTCCATACTTTTGTGCCAAGCAAAGAACCATCCATTTTCCTCCAACTTATCCAAACAAATTGACAAGTCCAACAAAAAGTAAGCACTCCAATTGGTGCAAAATTTCCTTAAGGACATCAATCTCCCAATTTTTTACATCCATAATGGCAGATTTCAGCATGACAATGTCTGTGATTGCTTCATCCTCCGGTTTCGTTCTGCCATTGAGGAAAGCTCCAACAATTCTCCCGTTGGCAACCTAATATGCACCAAACATCCCACCAGAAAATCCTCATAATGGACGACCTCACTGCTATGTGAAAGCCCTGGAGTAAAAACATGTCAGGAGTAAAAAATGGCAGATAGTCTATATCACCAGTTTTGTTGGAAGCCCTTACAACAGTCATGGCATGCTTCGCAGTTTTGTGGGCCAAATCGAGATGCTAAAAGCCTGGGAATTTCACCACAACATAGACTGAGTTGTCATTAGATTGCATGCATCCGTTGACCTTGATTCCTCCTCCATTGCAAGCCGAGCATCAAAAAGGATTGCATTCGCACGAATACCAATTCCAACAACAACCATGTCTCTATGCACATGTGTTCCATCCGTGAGAGTTAATGTTGTCATCTGCATAATGGAGACTATCAAAATACAAATGGTCCTTCACAAAGACAAGCAAAACAGCTGACCCAAAAGAGCTAGTTATAAATGCAAACCCAGATAAACTCTCTGGAAGCAATAGGCAACGGTTATAAGTATCATTTTCTAATACCATATAACACTCACAACCAAAACAAAAGGGGGTTTATACTTTAGCGCGAAAGGAACCAAGAACCAATTAGTGCACAGAAACTCAACATGGAAACCCTTGAATGTAGAGGGAACAACCACATGACCATAAAAACCTCCAGACCTCTCGAGAGACTCGAATGTTTTTATTCTATTTAAATATGAATTGTAGCTAATAGCAAGAACAAAGATGCAAATACACAGGTACACTGAATTACACGGTCCATACATATCCAAGCGACATCCTTGACCATGGACAATTGTTGTTCAACTATGTGGGGAAAAAAAGAAGGTACAGAGTATTACACTTGATGTGAAAGCCAAAGCCCTAACTCTAGAAATCTATATCTACTCTCCGCACGAACAAAAACAGGTATAAATCCAACTAGAATAAACTTGACTTTTTTCTAAATAAATTTGGTTTTCATTATAAATCCAGCGAACTACTTATGTCACATAATCCGTTGGTATCAATATAACAACAAATATGATATTCATTACAATTCAAAAGAAGCAAGAAATGAATGATAAATGTTTTTTAGCAGACAAACTGAAATTGCATTACTAGAAAACAGATCGGCCATCCACTAAGTCAAGTACACTCAAAAGGTCGAACCATCAGCAAACAAAGGAGTGTAGGCAATGTTCAGTCAAATAAAAAGGAAAAAGGGTTTGAACTCTAGCTTGCTCCAACATCAGCGAGCACAAACAAAAAAACACCAAAGAAAAAGATAGTTAACGAGTACAAAAAAATCAATTCCTCAACTACAGGAGAATAAGCACTAACACTTTTTCTTGTTCACTGATCAGATCTTGCAAGACATCGGATCTTAAGGTCCTTTCTGCTTTTGATGAGATGGAAAGATATAAACTATGAAGAGATTCACATTTGGAATAAACACCTCTCACCAAAAGTGGAGAGGACCCAAGATCCCATCCGACTTTAGATGAAATTTAAGGTTCTCCACCAAGATATGATAATTGAGCATGCAATCCACAAGAAGCAGCAAGAAGAAAGATTAGTGTTTCTTCCACAATTGATAAAGAATTGACTTTTTGAACTAGGGGATTATTTTCTTCCGGTGTTTTCCTGTGTAATACCATGATCCATCAACAAAATCATACTACTATCTGCAACCACTCCCTCGAACTAAGAATCATCTGAAGCAATAACACTACTGTCTGTCTTCTTCCTGGGGGATGCAGTAACATTCCCCAACTTCTGTGCCTTGCTATTGCCACCCCTCTTATCATCCTCCTCCCAGCTTCATCACTCACTTCTTCATTGACCACCTTCAAGTTGCCCCTGTCCTTCTAAGAGACTACAAGAAGCGATTCGTGCGAGTGTGGACCGACAACGACGTGACAGTGTCAGTGAATGGGACACGTCCTCCTCGGTACACACTCGTTCGAAAAGCTTCTTGAAGTCTCTTAAAACTTAGCTTTCACTTCTGCTAGGATCTTGCGGGGAGCAACGGCGGCCGTGTCGGAGTCGGAATCAGATGGTTGGACGGAAGGAGGGATGGAGGTGGACGAAGTGGGCGTTTTGGTGGGGATTAGAGAGGTTACGGGGGCCTTCTTGGCGGAAGGGGCAGAGGGCTTGCTGTTAGGCGATGGGGGATTTCTTGGGCTCAAGGAAATGGGCATGCTGTTGTTAGGACGAGGGTGTTTGAGGGTGGGGGCGCGGAGGAGCAGTGGGGGCGGTGTCCTCCTCATCGGTGGAGGAGGGAGATGGAAGGGTAGGACGGGCTGTTTGATCTTGGGGGCCATTGGCGGCGGAGGAGAGGAGGAGGAGGATGGGAGAGAACAGTAGGGAGGGGGTTTAGGGTTTTGAAGGAAGAGGGGCCTGGATTTGGGGGAGTGGAAGGGTCACAGAGAAAGGGGAATTGACGGAATCAACCTTATGATGGAAGAAATCTCATTCCTAAAATTGGAGGTTTCTTTTCTTTCCCTCCAAGGAAGGAAAATGGTGTCTCCTACAACTATATTAGCATCAACCCGATCCATCAAAAAAAGATATTTTTATTAAATAAATATTAATTAACTTGTAATACAAAATAATTGCGGAAAAAGAATAATATTTAAAAAATATGTAACAATACCAGGAGGAAATGATAGCATAGGTGGGTGCCAATTTGAAAGAATCCCACCAAATCTGACTAGGGATGCAAACAATCGTATACGGATATAGATATTACTAAATCCTTATCCGTTTTTTAATACGAATACGGATGCAGATATGAATATGAATCCCACTAAATACTGTTCGTACACGAGTAATGTTAGAAATACTCTATAGAATCGACTTAAATATATAAGAATTGGATGGAAAATGCGTAATATTAATTTACTAAATGTGTTTGTAGCATAAAAATTATATAAATATGGTGAAAGGAGGTAGAGGATTATATTATATATGGTTAAAAAAACTATGGCTATATACGAAAACGGATATACGGATACATATACGGATGGTTGTGGATATCAAAACGATATCCCTATCCGTATCCATTTTAAAACGGATATGGATGTCAAAATCTGTATAAAATGAATACGGTGACGGATCAGATATGAAAATATCTGTATCCATTTGCATCCTAAATCCTACAGTGAGGTGACAATTTGAAACACTATATTTGTCATCAATCGAAAGGAAACGTCCGATTATATATTTCATCTCAATCTTCCTTTGTATTATGAAACATAATTAAATTATTATAAACTAATTCAATATCAACTTAAGCCCCGTACACGAATCATAAACTATTTTGATTTGACGATTAAGTTATTTGGTGTTCCACATCGATACCACATGAGGGGGTTGATCTTGACATTTCCTCAAAAATCATCGCTTCTATTGATACCTATTTTTAAAATATTATTTTTATACTTTTTAAATTATGATTTAATTAATAATTATTTAATAAAAAGTCCTTAAAAAATTGTGTCCTTTTTCCATCAAGTGCTCTTAATTTTAGACATCCTTCCTAGTATAAATTCTTATCAAGTCCACTTGGGATGAAATCGGATCCGATACTGATTAGATATGTCTCTTTTAATATCCATATTCGCTTCATCTTTATCAAACACAGATATGATTTGGATATGCATTAAGGAAATCATATCCTTAAAAATATACAGATACGAGTTCGAATCAGATATTAATCAAATCAAAATACGGATCGAATAAAGAGTGGACTCGAATAAGGGTCAAATAAAGAGTGAATCCAAATGTGGATCGAATAAAGAGTGAATACAAATATGGATCCAATAAACATCAAATCTGAATACGTGTGAATAAAGACTGCATTGATTTGTCCCGCGTTCTTAACCGTGAAGCAAAAAAGAGATAGGTTTTGTAAAGTTCATTTGTGCACATTCTTAAACAAACGGAAGTTTATTTATAGCACTAATATATTATATTCTATTATATTATATTGTATACTAATATAATAACACAACGTTGTGGCTTCAATTATATTAACTAATATAATAGCACTTAATTTTTTATTAAGTGTGCGTAGTTATGGCTTGTTTACCGCATTCTTTGAGAAAAAAGAAGCAATATATAAGATTTATCACGTTGATGGAAAATTGCTTCAAAGTGTTACAATTGATAAATCTGTTTTTTATCATCTTATGAGAAGTTATTTTTTTAACATTGTACAATAAATTACTTGAGAAGGAGAAGGAATAACCTACATCCTCAAGAATTTTCAGCATACTAAGGATGGATGAAAATTGCATAATATCAAATTATATTCTATTCATGCAAGGGGTTACCAAACCATTAAACGAAGATTTTAATTTGGTAAACCTATGCAATTACAATGATTTCTTGATTTAGTTTTAATTGAGAAATTAAATTGTTTTGGAGGAAAAGTTGGGAATTCTCAAATTTGAAATATGGAGAAACTTGGGTGGAATTTTAGTACCACATCTAGTATTTCTAAACTTTTGGTGGACTTATATATGAGTTCATATCCCAAGCTTATGTAGCAATAGTAACGAGGAGGAATGGATGACCACATGTGCGCACGTGCTCCGCTCCATCTTCGATTCCGACATGGGAGAGTAAATTCGGATCTCGATTCCAATGGCGCTTAGTCGAAGGAGGTGTTTTCGGATTTCGAAGAGGCGCTCATTGGGGGCGTTTTCGGAAGATGGAAAGTTGTGTCCTAGGTCTTTTTATACTCTCCCTTTACACACCATTTTCTTCACTCGCAAGAAACTTTCTGCCGCCGTTGCTCTCCATGTTTCCCTACCGCAACAACATTCTTCTTCCTTCTCTCGGCTGCAAGTTTTTTGAAGTACTTTTGAGGACGATCTCGTCGGTGTGCGCGGACGATGATCGAGTGCCATTGTATCTTGGGAACGTATCACCAGTACCCTTCGCACTGGTATTGTGGGGCGATATCCTCTCTAAAAACAATTCATTTTATGGACGCTTTGGTGATATCTAATCTAATTTATTTACTGTTATGTTTGCCGCAATTATTTATTGCAATGCTTTTCCTGAATCTCGTCCTAATATGATTTATAAATATTTTATTCAGTTCCTGCGTGTATATTGTAAATCCTATACTAATCAAATATGCATAATCTTATTCTTCAAAATCTGTAATGCGTTGATTCGTGTTGACCATGGAATTTTACTGGCTAATGTTTACGTTAATGATCCTATTAACAACACCTTCAACACAAGGTTAGGTTCAACACAATGCTTAGATAGCCTAACAATGGGGATTCGCTGAGGCATGGTAGGGTCAGGTCAATGTACAACCCTTTTTTAAACTTTTGTGACACCGTTCTAGCTTGTTTCTTTCACGTTCTTCCTTCACTTAAGATCTGTTTGGTTACATGGTTACCTCGAGGTAACCTAGTTTACCCATTCCATTCTTGTGTTGGAATTCCATCACAAATCAATGTGACATCATAGTTCAGTTTTTGTTCCAACACTCATAACCATTCAAACCTCTACCATTCAAATGAGATTACTGCAACTCACTACATCCCAGTAACCAAACAGACACTTAGGCTTAGCTGAGTTCATGATAGCGAGCACTCTCAGATATATTAAAAAAATGCTAATCCGTAGAGAGTCACCTAGAGTTAATAAGACTTAAATTTTAATTTATTTTAGAAGTGGGGACGAGGAAGGGATTGATTTTTTTATACTTTATAAGATATTTTCGATCTTTTTTACCTAGCATGTATGTATTCAAGTGATCTGGTTTATTCTTTTTTAGGATAAGAAGCGTTATGTTATTATTTAGGGTGCGTTTGATACGCAGGTTAGGGTGGATTAAACTGGTAGAGGGTAATATGTTTTTATGTTTTGAGTTTGGATAGAGGATTAAACGATGGTGTGTTTGTTGTGGATTTGTTATGATATGATTGTATTGAAGTTTGAAAAATGTGTAGTTATTGTGATGTAATTGTATTGGAGTTTGGAAAAGTGAATGGAAGTTGAGTAGTTTATAATTTTTATATGATATGATGGTATGATATATTATTTTTTGATTGAATAGATAAAAAGAATTGATTTATTTAATATATTAAAAAAAGAAAATGTGGGACCCACCATCTTGAAGAGAGAAGAAGTGGTTAAGGGAGTGGGTTTACCCCATGTAACGAACGGCTCCTTACGCTCTCTTTGTGTCTAGTTAAGAACATTATGGTTCAACCAATGTTTAAACTTATGTAAATCAGTGTAACAATGATTCTTCTTTGCAGATTTTATAAACAAAAGGATATCGGTAAATACAAGACGAAAAATGCAAAGTCACTGAGAACATACATAACATACATATTACAGACAAGATATACATTGATTTTATTTATTCATTACATATTAATTTCTATTTAATTTTCAAGTCTAAGAGTTTTCCGTGATATGAAAATTCCCTTCCGCTTATCTAGATCTTGTATTTGTTTGAATATGTAAATGTACTAAGCCTTCTCCCCCTGTAAGTAGGGTCGGCTATATGGATTCTTGCTCAAATCCATATTGAAAGGTTTGACTATTTTTTACGTTGGTCGTTGACTACTTAACGCAACCTCTGCAAGAGTAGTATTTGAACCCTAGTCTTTTGTGTGGTAGACACATTGTACTACCTGAGGTATCATTGATGTCATTGATGCCACTGATGCACAATGGGATCATGCTCGTAACAACTTTTACATGAGGTATCATTAATACTTTAGAACAAAAAGCTGCTTTTGATGCATGCTCTCTAATGTTGTAAATAACTCTTACAATCATAACATCATGTAATCGTGAATTACACAAGAAACCTTGGATAATCACTTTGTCTCACATTCTTAACCCAACATTAGTTTTTCCATTAACCCAACCATATAGTGGGTTAATCTGACTAATGGTTATTAAAAAATTTCAAAAAAATAATAACAAACCCCTAACCCCCTCCCTTCTGCCTCCGCCCTCCTCCTCCAGGCTGCTGCTGCCCTCCACCCTCCACCTCCTCCCCTACACCCTCCCACTCCCTCCCATCCCTCCGCCCTTCGTCTCCTCCTCGACACCTCCCCCTTACTCACGCTCCTCCGCCTCCGCACCTCCTCCTCCAGGCACTCCTTCTGCCCTCCTCCCCAATGCCCTCCCCCATGGTCCTCGACGTCCTCCTCCTCCTCAAAACCTTCCGTTGTTTAGTTGTCGCTTGCAAACAAAGGAGGAAGTACTTCGACTGGCTTCTTATAAACGATTCTTGAGATTAGCATAAACAAAAATTTTAAACTGTAACACTGGTGGTGGCAAATTTTGGTGTATCAATTCTCACCAGACACTTGCTTGGGATCTCAACCTACTAATACTCTAAATTGCAGTTAAAACGCACGGTAATTATGCTTGATGGTATTTCTCAATCTTACAAGTTTCAAATATTATCTTTTAGACAATTTGTCAGGGCCAGATCTGAGACTACCATCTGCTAATAAGCAACTCAGCAAAAAATCCCACAATTAAAATTAAAAGGTAGAATAGTTGCAGTATCGATATTAATAGAACTAATAACAGAAGATCTGATCAATAATCCACCATCTAATCCATAACCCCCATATATGTGTAGTACTCGTATATAATCATATTCGCAGTTTTGCAGTTTCTGTTCATTTGTTCAGCACCTTGACAGAGTACAATGAATGTATAAAAGACTGTAGACTTACAGCATTACCATCTCCGGCGTCTCCGTCCATACCAATATGCAAATGCAGCAATAGATGCAGCCACGACAACGCCTGAAGTGGCATGCCATGCATACATAGGCTTCTCAACAGCAAGGCTACCCAAGTCCTGCATCCGTTGTTGAGCAGCCTTCAATGCAAAATCAATGCCCAACCTTTCCAACTCGCTGACATCCCTGATGGCAGACTTCAACCGGACAACATCTGTGATCGCTTCGTACTCCTGTTTGGTTCCACCTTCGAGGAAAGCTCCAACAATCCTCTCCTTGTCGACCCAATATGCACCAAACCTCCCGCCTGAGAAATCCCCATAATGGATGACCTCACCCCTGTTGTCCCCAAAGAACTGCCATGACAATGTGAAAACCCTGGAGTAAAAGAATGGCAGATAGTCTATATCGCCAGTTTTGCTGGAAGCCATTATAGCAGCCACGGCATGCTTCGCAGTTTTGCGGGCTGAATCGACATGTTCGAGCCTACGGATGCCACCATCAAAGATTTTAAGTGGAAATGCAGCAACATCGCCTACAGCAAAGACGGAGTTGTCACTAGTTTGCATGCGACCATTGACTTTGAGCCCTCCTTTCTCCATTGCAAGCTGACCATCAAAAAGGCTCGTATTCGCACGAATACCGATTCCGACAACAACCATGTCTGTAGGCACATGTGTTCCGTCCTTGAGAGTTATTGCTGTCACCTGCATAATGGAGACTATCAAAACACAAATGGTTCTTCACAAAAACAATTAAAACAGATGATCCAAAAGAGCTATTTATAAATGAAAACCCTGATAAACTTTCTGTGGATGCAATAGACAAAGGTTATCAGTCTCAATTTTTAATACCATATAACATTCACAACCAAAACAAAAAGGGGGTTCATGCTTTAGCACTGAAGAAACAAAAAACCAAATAGTGTGCAAGAACTCAACATGGAAACCCTTGAATGCCGAGGGAACAACCGCGAGACCATATTAAATCTCTAGACCACTCGAGAGGCTAGAATTCCTTCTTTTTGTTTCAATATGAAATGCAGCGAATACCAATCACAAAGATACAATCACACAAACACACGGATTTACACGATTCATTCATATCCGGGCTACATCCTTGACAAGGACACATGATGTGAAAGCCAAAACCCTGAATCTAGGCGTTTATATATCTACTCTCAGTACAAATGGATACCGGTATAAACCCAACCAGAATGAATAAGATTTTGTTTCGGAATAAGTGGATCCTTACCCACAACCCATCAACCCAAAAATGCAACTTAACAAGCACTTCTTTACATCTCGCTATAACTTCAAACATAGTTTTCAAATTAAGAAGCTTTAAAAAAAGGAATAATTATATCTAGATATTTCTATGACTATTTAAAATCCATGCGTGACAATTACAAAAGGGAGTATCTTTCTACCAGGAGCATAATTGTTTACCAAGAAATTCAAAAAGCATGACAAAAACTTTAAGTTAAACATCTGTTAAGTCATGTTACTTGTAACAGGTAAATGGATAGTGGGAGTAAATCTATTTAACATGTCTGACATAAATTGTGCACAACCCTCATTGTAGAAGTTTAAATGAGTAAACCTGAGCCACCAAAATCACATAATTGACTCCATTATTTCATGTTTTCTCATCAAAATATCCATGATAAAAAATTGCTAAATTAACCAAATAAGAACAAAATTCCTTAAAAATGAAACAATGTGATGATTGATTGAATACTAGTAAGTTCACTTACCTTACCTTGTGGATCGATTTCGAAAGAGCTGAGCACAGTTCCCTTGATGAACTTCACCCCCTTGGACTCGTAATATCGCTCATAAAAATCAGCAATATCTGGTGTGAATAGTCGGGCCACTGTCCAAATAAAAAAAACGTGAATGTAGATGATTATCTAAAAAAATTGATGTTCCAGGGCATATATTTGAATGTAAAAGAACACATAAAATCGATGGGGAACCTACTGCAATGTGCCTCTGGAAAAACCATTGTCACTTTTATTCGATTTGTAACCAAGGCTGCAGCACACTCCATGCCAATATAGCCTCCACCGATGACAACGGCACTTCCACCGGCACATGAGTGTATGACATTCTGAAGACTAGTAGCATCAGCCAAGTTTCGCAGATAACAAATGTTCCCAGCATCCGATCCTTGGATCCCAAACTCTTCCAACTTCAATGCCTATTAAGAACATTGAAAACTTTTTAGCTTCTCATTTATATCACACAATGTACAGTTCATTTCTTTTCTCCGGAGCAAAAAACATGCATATATGTTAGAAAATAGGAATGCGGAAGCGGAAATGATAAACAGAGCATGAATTAGAAATATAAAATATGGAACACAAGATTTTACGTGGAACCCTACTCCCTAAGGAGCGGGATGAAATTTCGGGAGAACGCCTCAAAGGACTGATAGTTTATTGCATTTCTCTCCTCTGAATACAATGGGTATGGGGGTCTATATATAGCCCCCATTGAGCCTCCACATCTCCAAAATGGTAGATGTGGGACTAAACAACTGGATGGGGTAAATGGATCCTGGAGAGATCCATTTACCCATCTACAATATAAGTGGCGCACAACCAAATACTCCAACACTCTCCCTCAAGTTGGGGTGAACACCGAAGAGTGTCTCCCCCTTTTTTTGGACTTCAAATAAAAAGTTGGAGCATGCAATGCTCAGCTTGGACAAACAGAAAGAAAACTAAACTCACGCTACAAGACACTACAAACAATATCAACTCAACGCGCGCAACTGTCGGCTGTTATCGAGGATGTTGCTTCTCATGCCGTGTAGGTGAAGAGGACGAATGGGCCAGAGTGTGAGTCAACTGAATCTCCTCGTCGGAGAGCATGTGCTCCGTACTGCGCATGTCAGAGTTACTGCAATTGAAAATGAGTCTCCACTTGGAGAACTCTGGCCCGCCACAACATGTGGGCAACTGCTTCATCTCTGAAAAGGGCCAAAGGAAGGGCGTCGCTAATTATCCATAAGCAGATCTCTTAAGATGGGTCTCTCTCATAGGGACCTTGATGTGGGTTCTCTCTCATAGGAACCTTGGAAGGATCTCGTACTGGAGTTCACGATCGCTAGAGAATGGAGTCTGAAAGTCTCCTCGTTGGAGAATTGGATCTCTCCCATTTGGCACAGAGAACAATACTCTACTATGGAGTCCCTATGAACCACATGAAAACCCTAAACAACATGGCATAGGGAATTGTACTTTACTCTGGAGTCCTTATGGAACACATGAAAACTCTGGCCGATAAACAAGAATGATGGGGACCACGATAAAAGATGGCAAACATGTGCACATCTCAGAAGACCACTTACATGTGTGTCTAGAATTGAAGACTCGGAATCTGATGTCGAGTCTAAACATCTGAGAAACTGTAGATTATGAACAACCGGTTGGTCTTGAATCTGTATCTGGAGAATCTGAATAGACCTGTGATTCTACACAATACTCTCCCTTCCTCCCGTACTTGTCGGAAAACATAGACGTCGACCAAGTTGGGAGAAGACAAGAAGATGGGGAATAAAACAATTAGTCAATCTCATTTCAATTTTTTTCGGCAATTTTATTCTTATTTTTATTTTTTAGCCTCTCATTCTTTTTTTTAAATTTCGGCCCATATATCAGGGCCCTCTTTTCTTTCTCGGCCAATGATCCCCCACCATTTCTTATATAGACCCCTATCTCTTTTTTCGATTACAGCCCAAAGTCCCACTCCACTGTTTAGGGTTCCAGGTTCCCATCGGGGAACCCTTTTACAAAACTTCAATGCTAGGATTGTTGCCCATGTTCCCGTCATGAGAACCCCAGGAACGAAGGAACATCAGCCCACCTGCGTGTGGATTTGCCGCCACGACTGGGATCGGGGCCATAGAAGTGTTTAATTACATTCTCGGTATTAAAAGTATGCATCCTTCCAAAAAAATGGCATCATTCATGCTGCACTAAATTGCCCAATTATTTGGCAATGCCCGATTCCCCCAAGGTGAGGATCTTCCTTTTGGTATATGAGAAAGGATATATTGGCCACACAGGCACGTAGAGCGGGATGGGCAAATTCAGAGGGATCTACATGTCTCGAATGTAGAATAGGCAAGGAAGATGGAGAGCATGTATTCTTTTCATGTCCATCATCTATAGATTTGTGGACCCGGACGGATTTATCTTGGCCACGGCGTGCCGCGTGCCAATTCAGAGGAGTTTTAAGCTTCTACTATTTTAGCTTGTTATCCATAGGGTAAGGGTTGATTTAGACCTTTTATTATTGCATGGGTGATATAGTGGTCTTGTAATTGGGTTGTGTTTTGTCAGAGGGATCTATGCCCCCAATGTAGTGATCCCAAGAAGATGGAAAGCACATTCTTTGCATGTACATGATCTATAGATTTGTAGACCCGGGCGGGGTTACCTTGACCGTGACGTGCCAATTCAAAGGAGTTCTGGGCTTCTACCATTTTAGCCTGCTATTCATCTGGAGGGTTGTTTTAGACCTTTTATTATTTCATGGGTGATATGGTTGTCATATATTGGGGCTGTGTTTTGTCAAGAACGATGTTATGTAGAGAACATGTTTTTTCACTTCATGGCATTGTGGGAGGCCTGAGTTATGTAATTGAACACTTTTTTTATTTAAAGTTTGGGTGTGACTCACCTCGATATCACACCCTCTTCCTCTTTAAAGAAAACAAAGCATAGATTGGGTAGGTTAAAGTAAACATATTACTACCTTATTTACAATTCTAGCTCTTGCATATGTTTATGAAGATGAACTCTTAAATTTGGATTCCATGATAAATATAGGAATAGCTTACGATGTAGAAGAAAATGAAGCCACCAAGCAAGAGTTAATGTCCAGCCAGAGTTACAAAACTACAAGCACATATGAGATGCAGAGACAATTCAATCCTGATGAGTAAACTCAAAGCAAATGATCCATTATTGTATAATCTGGCATAGTGCATTCGATCTAGATTACTAAATTTTAGATTGATTTAACAAAAGTGTGCAATCGTAGACCCATTTTTTGCATCTAAAATAAGATATCAATGTCAGTGTTTGGATATTAGTACAGATACACCTACTACGCAATAAAAATAGTGCCCTCATTTCATGCACTAATATGAGGTGATAATGATGGGCATGTTGAGTCCAGATTGATTGTGTACATCGATAATCCAATAAATAACTACTAAGATGTTTATCCAAAGTAATAAAATCGATACAAGAAATCAAAAAGAAAAGAAGATTTTTTCAAATCAAAAAAATAGAAAAATAAATAAAACTCTAGAGTCTGATCCAATACCCTGGCACCTGTTGCTATGATGAGAAACTTGTAGCTGATGGTTTCTCCAGCTGCTGTAAGCAATGTCTTTCGCCTCACATCAGCAGATTTTATTCTAGTTCCAAGAACCAGTTCAATTCCTGGATGAGGCAAGATCCTTAAAATAAGATATCTTGAAAAAAGAAACGAACAAAGATTAGATGGATAATGGGTAGAGAAGGGAGAATTTTTTACTCCTTTCAAGAAAGTAATGAATGAGAACCCTAGAGTACTAGTCATTAAAATGCAATGAGAAATGAGAATACATGCTGGTGTTGTCATGTGTGACAGTGTGATCCAATTATGAGGTGAGGGATTGCATATGGGAACTTTTCACTGAGCCTAGACAACTTGAAACCATGGAAGCCTTTCAGCAAGTTCAATTTCACAAAATATATGACTTTACAAGGATTTGAGCCTGACCTTTCGGCAAGTTCAATTTCAAGCAGGTCAATTAACTCTAACAAATACAGAAAAAAATATTATCCAGAACATAGGCGGCTAACAAAATTTCCTCTTTATACAATCAGAATAACATTTCTTAGCAAATGTTCCCATTCCTTACAAAGGTAACAATAGGAGGCTTGCAAATCGACCTTCTCAAAATTCTAAGAAAAAATGTGCAAAAAAAGGAATCACTAAACACTGAAGAGTATTATAACTGCACCATTCCGATTCTCACATTGCTCTTATATGAGGGATGGACCATATCTTCTCCTCCAAACTCGAAAAACCAACTACTTCTTCCTTTAAAGTGTATGAACTACGAAGAGTGGACATTACCTTCTACACCCGTGAAGAAATAAGAGTGTACAGTATGCATAGGAAAGTAAGCAAGGAGCACTTACGTAAGTTACTCGAATGATGATGCCTACTTCCACAAATTGGTCTCTTAAGAACTGTGAAGGCATCTTGGTAGTCCTCTTCTTCGATTAAAGCGCATTATACAAAGTTGATCAACGGATATCACAGATCAAGTTCTCTCAATTCTGTTTGTGATAAAATTGTGCGAATATGTACTTTGAGATTAAACTTTTCTCTATGCTTAATCCATGAAGCTGACGTCACGGATGCCATTTTTCTTGATTAAGCATGCATATCTCTTTGGACATGGAAAAGATCAAGAGCATATCCAGAGTTTGACTGTTGTTATTCTTCTTTGGTCCCTTGTAGGTTGGTCAGTGTAATATACTTAAAACATTACTCGATTATATAGGCACCCGAAAGGTATCAATATTTAAATAGGCACGTTCATTTCCCACGTCAACAATAATAAGTGGAGCCCTCTTAGCGATAATAAGTGAGTCTCATAAAATCCATAACTTAGAAATTGGACGGTAAGCATGATATGTACTACATGCATCTAGAGTGATAATTACCATGTTCTCTGTACCACTTGGGTGTGAGTTTCTCCTCATTGGCACCTACACAAGTATGGAAAGCTGGAAGCCGTGCAGGAGCTGCAAAAATGTGAAAAAATAGTCATCGTAACTGAGAAAGCGATAAGGCTATAAAATGTAGCATGTGCATCTACACGGGGATACGTCAAATCTCGACATTCATTTACTGTTCTTTGCCAACACCAACCGATGTTACTGGTATCAACTTTCAGACATTGTGAATCTGATTGATCACAGATTATGTTGGATGTATCACAAGGAGAAAAACTGAGCATGATGAGGATAATACACAGGTAGTCCAATGAAGGTTTACTTAACAACAGTAAAAGGTTGGCTCAATAGAGAGATGGATCTTGTGGATCTTGGGCACATGAGAGCAAAGAATCATGTACACGGGTAGCGAGATAAATTAATTAAGTAGAAAGCAGGGCAGCATATAGAACTCCGCCAATGGTCCTTGAAAATTAATCATATAAAAAGATCAGAACATGCATCTCATACCTTCTGGCAGTAGGAAACCTTTGCTTAAGGCAGGTCTTTCATAAGGCGCAACCTGCACGAAAAAACGGCATTATGCAATGAATAACATGTTTAGAAGGTAACATCAAATTTAAATTGGGAATGTGTTGTGATTCATATACAATATGTAAAAACATGATCCACCAATATTTGTTTGTCATCTTAGATTCTTAGTGTAGAAGGAGGGTATGGCTTCCAATTTTAAGCCAAACCTTGTAGACCATGTGGGACTCTGATGTCAATTAATTGACGATATACGATTACATGCATTAACGATACCCATCTTCCAAAAGTTTTAGCTTGGACTTCAAATAAAGACCAGACCAGATACCAATCACGTAGATGATTGCAACTTTGAAGCCAGAAAGGGAGTTCTTACTTGTTGTGGTGTCAAACACATTCGAGAAAACTGATCCACACAGATGTCCCCAATATGACTCTGGATTTTAAATCCACCTCGCAACATCAAGATATTCACTGTTGTGAGGTCTCAAAGAGAACAACGTGCTAAATCACATCACCAATGATATGATTCCTTGCCTACTCTTGTTCTTCTCTACTAGACTAAACCACGGTGGTTGGTATGTGGACGACAACTTCAAAGATGAACGAACATAATACACACCCTACACTTTCATAATTCCCACTTCGACGACAGCAAGAATAATATATAAAAATCCGAAAGCACCCAATTCAGAACATCCCGTGGAGAGCATCGCAATCGCCCAATCAATATCTTCATCTTCTTAGCAATCACTGCTTTCCTCGCAAGACGAACTATAGCAAGATCCAACAAACACGAAACTTGATGCGAGAACTGTTGGATTTGAGGGAAAATCACGGGTACCCATAAACCGAAATGCCGAAAATTAGCCAAAATAATTGTCCTTTTGATGTTCTAACATGAAGGTGAGGAGGAGGGGAGGACTCACGGGCTCTTCGGAGACGATGCAGAGCTCTCCAGGCGACACTCCCCTCTTGGAGAACTCCAACGCAGCGTACCCGGCGGCCACTCCTCCTCCGAGAATCACGTATACGAATGCCCTCCCCATCTCTCTCTCTCTCTCTCTCTCTCTCTCTCGTGTGTGTGGTAGTTCTTATCGCGCTCGCGTGATGGATGCTAAAAACTAAAAATACGAACGTAGTCTATCCGAGTATTTGTTTGGACACGGCGTTGCCTTCTACTTTATATCCTGTACGCTACTCCTCTGATTTGACACGCTATTATAGCAATTTATTGTTATGAATTAGGGTTAATTACAATAGGTATTCATCTATGTTTCCGATTCTAAAATGGGTTTTCATCTTTAAATTGTAACGATTTGGGTAATAGGGCCGCCACAGGGCCGCTAATGTAATGAACTTTTTCGAGCTGAAGTTGGAACCCAACACTCATTCCCTTCCCGACAAGGGCATATTCGTCATGAACCCCAAAATTTCCATTTCCTAAACGGTCCTGGAACCCGAATCGTTAAAATTTAAAGATGAGGATACATTCTGAAATCGGACCCATAGATGGAGACCTAAATTGTAATTTAACCTATGAATTAATCATGTGAATGAAGTAGTGTAAGAAGAAAAAGACTAGTATAAGGATTTTAATTTTGTAATGACTATTTGTGTGTAGGGATGAAAACGGATCGGATACGAATCAGATATGCCTATTTCTATATCCATATTCGCTTCATCTTTATCGAATACGAATACGGATACGTATATGATTCGGCTATGCATTATGGAATATATCCGTAAAAATACAGATACGAAACGAATTGGATATTTATCGAATTCGAATACAGATCGAATAAAGAGCAGATCCGAATATGGATCGAATAAAGAGCTAATCCAATATGAATCGAATAAAGAGTGAAATCCTAATATGGATCCAATAAACATGGAATCCGAATACGGATTGAATAAAGACCACATACGAATATGAACTGATTTTTTTTAATCAAAGTTCATAATGATTTTAAAAATAGCAATGAAATATAAATAAGTTACGTCAAGACAAAAGGGAGTGTCGATGTGACATATATTCTTGACCAGAAGCAACAAGGGGATAGGATTTCATAAATTTTGTTCGCGTTCATACCCAAAGAAATAGAAATTTATTAATATTGTTAATATGTTATATGATATAATGTATAATACTAATATAATAGCATAAGGTTGTAGCTTATATTATATTAACTAATATATAAAATAATACAAATATTGTATTCGGATATCCGGATCCGAATCCGTATATTCAAGCCATTACCATATCCGTATCCGCATTTGAAAATTTTTTACAACATATATCCATATCTGATTCATATTCGATTAATATTCGGATACGGATATCCGTATCTGATAATTTTTCGAATATGGTAAGCGAATATTCGAATATATCCGTATCTGTTTTCATCCCTATTTGTGTGTCAACTTACTTTAAAATTATTTAGTGATTCATTCAAAACAACTCTCCTACCATTTGTAACTGTGTCGTTCAAATCAATAGGTAAAGCGTTATAACATATATAAAACTTAAAGTAAAAATAAAATCATTTACAAGACAATCTACGTAGTAAATTTGATTTTGATACCTTCGTCGTCCTTTTCTACTGTTTTCTTCTCTTTTAAATCGAGTTTGACATGTTATACAATGTTCAAGAAATGACTACTCCTTCAGCAACTTGGTCACATAGTTCATTGTTTAAATTTTGTGAACTTTCAAGAGTTGGTTGATATGCATGAAAGTCTGAAGTACATAATGATTTAAAAACAGAGGAACTTTGTAGGTATGCCTGCAAAATGTATTTATTATCATGAGTACCAAGAACGTGACTTGTTATGGATAAAGTTTCTTCTGAAGGACATTAAAGTATGTCGTAATTCGAAGCTTTAGAAAATGAGATGATGAGTCTTATAAAAAGATAGTGTTGGACTATAAAAAAATATTGTCGGACTATATTGATTTTGTTATGCTCTGTGAATCTGAATGTTGGTCTGTGAACTATAGATATGTGCAGAGAATGAATGTAACAAAAATGAAAATGCTAAGGTGGATGTGTGGACACACACACACACACACACGTAAAGATCATATTCGCAATGATGCTATCAGAAAGAAAGTTTGTGTAGCTCTGATCGGGGATAATATGCGAGAAAACCATTTAAGATGGTTTGGTCATTTGCAAAGAAGATCAGTCGATGCACTCGTTAGGAGATGCGAGTATTGGGATGTTGAGCCAGCTAAGAGAGGGCGAGGACAACCCAAGAAGTGTTGGAAAGAGACTATATGAAGAGATCTTGGTTTTTTGGATATAAGCCCGAGATTGACCCAAGATAGATCTAAATGGAGGCGAAAAATCCATGTAGCTGACCCTACTTAATTGTGGGAAAAAGCTTTGTTCTTATTGTTGTAGTCAGAGCTTGTAAAGTTCGGAGAATGGATAAATACTAAAAGAAAGTTATTGGGTATCATTTTTAGGTAATTATTGTTGGGAACAATGCTATGACACAAAATCCATCGGAAAAAACAAAATTATTCCATTACTTGTTGTAAAAGCGTGGAACAAACCTAATAATGATAATAAAGACAAAAATATCTCCCAGGAATCTTCGAACGAGCATATTAAACCACATATCACAACCAAAAAATACATGCCTTTCTTCGATCTAGATACTAAACAATAGCCATATTTATATATCACGATTAACATTTGGAATGTGAAGCATGAAAAGTAAAGAATAAATGCTCAAATAACATTCTGCAGAAGCAAAAAAGCATAAAACAAATAGTACAACTCTACGAGTGAAAATGTACCCCAAAGTCTGGTACAAAATACGAAAGATCAAGTCATTACTGCTGCTCAACAACCTGTAAATCTGGATGGATTTCCAAAGAAGTATGTATGAACAAAAATCTCAATAGAACTAAAACAAACTAATAACACTACATTACCAGAAGTGAAAAGGAGAAAAGAGAAGTATGTTCATGTTCCATTATTCTTGTTGTAATATTGTCCACTATTCCAACCCATCAAGAAGATTATTATTATTATTATTATTATTATTATTATAAGTTGCATTCAATTTGGTACCCATACTTTACAAAGCGTACGTGTTTTTATTCATATCATGAGGTCATCAATTATACAATTATCTAAATGCATTAATGGGATTAATTATATATATATATATATGCACAAGTACATTATTCAAGGCATCTTTTCACTTAGTTATTGAGCTCAATCAATTATAACATAGTCTCAACAATCACAACGTGTCCAATGGGGCAACCAACTCAAGCAAACAAACTCCAATTCAAATTTCAACCCATTTCGCCTAGCTTAACGAGGGGAATCCCGGGAACAAGCACATCATTGCTAAATAGGCCTGCACTGGATACACCTTTACGACAAAGTATGCGTCTTCAACGTGTGTCGTACTAAGGGCGTGGACACACCGACTGTACCCGTAGCACCACGCTCAACCAACAGAGTCACGAAATACACCGGCAGATCCGCAGAGCTAGAACTAACACTCCATCTAGGTCTCATCGGAACCATGAGAGCTACGCCCCCATTCTCAGGTGTACTAACTTCTCCAGATATAACAAATTTGCAACATACATTGATAAAGTGGTTTTCAACATCAGTTTCCTCCAGTGGGTTATAGTCATCGTGATGTCTAATTTCAAATATTCGTATTCAATCATGAATTACTTTTTCGCAAACAAGCATACGCCAATCATGCAACCCGCCTACTCCGTCGAGCGATCCAACTGCAATGAGGTTGCTAGATGTAACGTACTACTCAACTCGTCCGTTGGGATTGCGATCTTTAAGATATCTACCCATGATCTAATGATGCAAGCCCAATCACTTGTGACGCCTAACTCCCTCTAGTCATCGACCATGAAATCTCACACATGGGTCGATAAACACAAAAATAACAGCAGTGACTTGTTGAAAATTCGAATTTTTGCTTAGGTTGACAATCTTCGTAACTCGCCCATGAAGTTAGAATTTTTTTTAGTATCAATAACCAAACTATTAAAGTTACTCCCACCACTCATTAAAACTACAATGTTTATCTTTCCCAATGAACTCAACTTTCTATTTCCAACAATATATTATAAACCATGAACAATTTTATCTTTGATTATTACATTTATGATATTAAATCCAAACATATTCTTTAACAACATTCTGAATAAAATATTGAATAATTTCCTACATTATTAATGGAATAAATTTACTATCCATAAAGTATGTGAATTTAACACTCTCCACCTATATAACATCTCATATCCTCTAATGGCATAATTTTTTTATTGACTTGGTATTTAGCTCCACTAGACAAAATCATATATCCATGTTATAAGTCGAACAAATACTTGCAACTAAGATTTCTATGGATTTTATATATCAATGTATGTATGGGATATAATATGATGATTTAATTTCAGTCGACTTGTTTCTTGAATCCAGTATCTCAATGTTGATCAAAATGCTAGGTGACAGATAACTATCAATGACTGGCATTTGATAATTAATTAATTAATGGCAATGCTAAGGATGTCCCTTCTCATCTCCTTTGTATATATGTTGTTTATCAACCATACCTTAGTATACACTAATGTATACAATGTACAAGTGCTTTGGCCTTAATTGAATATAAAAAAACAAATCAAATCAATCGATCTACATGCCATACAAATCCAAAATGTGCTACACATATTGCAATATCAATAAACTCCTCCACATCAAATCATAAAAATCTATAGTGTGTATTTGGATAGAGGATTATCTGAGGGCGAGTAATCTATTTTGGTGTTTGGATAATGGGTTTGGGGTTAAAATGATTTGTTGTGATATAATTGTATTGAAGTTTGGAAATATGAGTTGCTGTTGTGATGTGATTGTATCGGAGTTTAACGATATCATTGTCTATAACAGATGCACAAAATGCCTCTTTCATTGAGGAAAACCCATTGAAAATATTCAATTTAAGTAACTTTTGCTCATTCAAGCATTCTTAATAAGTTTTCAACTACTTACGTACGTCCAGTATATTGAGATTATTTTCACATTAGCAATGAAGTTATGATTTAGATTCTAAATATACAAAGTCTACGTGTTTCATTCCCTTTGCTTGACATTTATGTATCTGAATTGCAACATGGATTCAAACAAATGTATGCTTGAATTATCGAAATTAAATTGTCATGTGGTTAATTATACATATGCATGACTTGTTGGTTATAAGATATATACATGCAAATAGGTAACATGCACCGATTATCGGGCACAGTGACAATCCTTAATACCTGAACCAAATTTAGAATTTTATTTGGTTTCAACATAATTAGACTTGTTGACAATCATCCAAAGTGCTTAAGCTCAAGTTGTGAGTAAGGTTGATTATCGGGCCGAGCGGGTCGAGCAGGACCTCGGCCCGAACTCGGACCGGTTTATTTTTTTCAAGTTTCGGGTTGGGCTGCGATCCGAAAAAATCTGGATGGGCCAGCCCGAACACGAACTCGACCCGAAGTTAAACGGGCTGGATTCAAGTCGGGTTGGATACGGAAATGTCTTTTTAAAAAACTTTTTATTTTTTAAAAAAACTTGTGATATATTTAAGAATCTTAATATCCATGTGTCATTTTGATAAAAAAATTGAAATGTTTGATTTTTTTCTCTTCAAAAACTTTTGATTTTTTTCATATACATTTATTTTTTCAAAAACTTTGAGATGCACGGTAGTATCTTTGGAGAGTGGAGATAGGGTTTGAGGGAGATTGGTTTGGGGTGGGCCAATAGGGATCAGGGTTAGAGTAATATATTATATACATTATATTATATAGGCTTAAGGTTGGTTTTTCGGGCAGGTATCAGGTCGGATCTTGGGGTCGGGCTCTACTCAGCCCAAACCCGACCCATTTTAGAAACGAGTTCTTTTTTTGGGCCCGAGCCTGGCCCAAATTTAATTGGGTTCAATCTTGAGCCGAGCTTAACGGGTCGGGTTGCGAGCCGGGTTGGACTAGCCTGGCCCAGTGCTCAACCCTAGTTGTGAGACAATAACCACATTCTCTTATAACCCATTGTAACACCACGGGCATAAAGCTGGGCCATTGTTGATGATGACTTGACCTTATAACTTATCGAGTTCCGGTCAACTAAACACATTGTCAATTATCTCAAATGCTTAAGCTCAAGTTATCATATAATAATCCTCTATTTATAATCCAACTGATACTTTGTAAATAGTAAATATGGAATTATGTTTAGAGCGTTGCATCATATTTGGAATCGAAGGTGAATGAGAATAACACAGTAAAAAAACGTGGGACCCACAGTATCAGATACAAACAGGGTATGAAGGAGTAGAAATGAAGGTAATATAATCAGTCATGTATTTTGGGCATTCCATCCCTCTATTCAAGAGGATCGTCCGTAGCCGTCGGATTTATGATCTGAGGGTTTGTTTTCTACCTCCAAGAAATATATGCCTCAATATTTCACTAGTTATAATATCCACATGTTTCATAGCGATCTGGATAATATTGAATAACATGCGTCTCCTATCATGCTTTTATCCGAATGGGGCAAGTGGTCGAGACTTCATGAAATCTCTATATGATTGTAATTAAATTGTTGCCATGAAAAAAAACAAATTATTTGTGGAAATGGAAGGACTTGTGGTTGGGCCTCCTGCTGTGTTATCGCTAGAGCTTTCAGAAAATTGTCAGTTTTGACATTCTTTCAGATTCAATTCGTCAAAGGCTCAATTCGGATTCGATTTTAAAAATAAACGAACTGAAACTCAAAAATATAGGTTTGCTAAGGTTCGGTTCGTTAAAGATTTGATTATATACACACATACATACATAAAAGTATATATACATATATATTGTATATATAAGGAAAAATACATTCTATATTAATATAAGGGTTATTCACTTATTTTCCTAAATCCATCCATTCATCCACTCCTTAAGTCCCTATTCTCTATTCTGGAAATCCCACAAAACCCTCCCATGCAGTTGCGATTTTTCCCTTTGAACAGAAACACCTGCACAATATTTATTCTTAAATGAACCTTTAACGAGCCGAACTGAACCTTTACGAACCTTAGCCGAGTTGAACCGAACCTGATTACAGTTTTCATTTTAACGATCCAAACTGAATCCGAGTCTGAAAGTATGCTAAACGAACCAAATCGAACTGAGCCTGTGTTGGTTCGCTCTGGTTCGGCTCGTTTACACCCCTAGTTATCGGATAAAAAAATGTTGAATATGTGTATATCTATCTATCTATCGATTATTGATAAAGCTATTTGAAAGAGAGCACTACAATGAAATGGATCTATAATAACTTTCTTTTAAAATCGATTAATATATTTTCTATTGTTAAATAAATAATGATGATATTGTTCTTTGTGGAATTATTTACTATACTTGCAATTAGCTACGAATGTCATGTCCGTTCCTAAAACATTAACAAGCGTACATAGTGTATGTTTTTCTATTGTTATTTTTCAAAAATTCAACTAATCATTGTCAAAATTCTAATTAAAAAATTAGCAATGATTAGCTAAAATTTTGGAAAATAACAACATATATGCGTCTTATGTTCACCATCGCTCAAGATATAATAACTTATATGATCTTTGTCATTGATCTCAAGTATAAAACATAATTTTGAATAAATATCATCGCCATATACTTAACAACGGGTAATATAGTGACATATTTATGAGAAATGTCAAGGTTGACCTATTTTGTCGTAATGAAGCTAAGCTTGGGAAATTGTAATTTTCATATACATTTTGTATCACCTCTTTTTACCATTTATTATTAGTTGTTCTTGTGTTTGTTAAAAAATTCCTGAGTTTTAACTTTGAAACCAATATACACTTCACTATTTTTTAATAATTATGATGAGGAAATTATGTTATTAAAAAAGACCAATCTTATATATTATTTTGACATAAATCCGTGCTAAAATATTTTGAAATCCTAACTTTAATGATCATATATTTATTTGAATTTAGTTGGGCTAACCCACCATAATTTTTTCATATGATAAAAATCATTTAATTAGGGGGCCTTTGATTGTCGGGTTAGCCTGAGTTAGATGAGGGAGGCTAAATCATTTTTGTGTTTTGGTGTTTGGAAAGAGAGTTAGTGGTTGATTGGGTTTGTTGTGATGTGATCGTATTGAAGTTTGGAAAATGAGCAGTTATTGTAATGCAATTGTATTGAATTTTAGAAAAACATGTAGAAGTTAAGTAATTTATAATTTTTAGATGATTTAATGTATAAAAAAAGAGAGAAAGAGCAGATCCCACAAGTGAGGGAAATATTGAGTTTTAAGAAAGAGCAGATCCCACAAGTGAGGGAAATATTGAGTTTTAAAGGATAAACTCCATGAAACTTAAAGCCCATTTTGAAAGACTTTTATGTTGACCATAAAATCAAAAAGATGGTTCAAACCACACACTAAACTAATCGAAATGTCCAAAACTTTGAAGCCATCCCAAAATAGTTTCCATGTTTAAGAAAATAACTAGTATCTCAAATTTATTGAAATAGACATGCCACTTGTTGGAGATCTACAGCTAAGACGCCAATTTTGTACTCAATGAAACATGATCAGATATTATTGGATAAGCTATAACAACAAAATTATATGTTAATAAGATGCCAATTATGCACATGATTATATTATATAGGAAAAAGTAAGGTTGCCTCATCGGGGAGCTAGCTTGGCCACCCTTTGCCTCATTTTCCCCATTTTCCTCATTTTTTTTTAAAAAATGTGGATTTTCATCATTATATCCTTATATTATATCATTCAAGTTTCGTGCAAAACAGAGACTCCTACAGTCTCCATCCCTACAATCATTTTTTAACAGTCGTATATTTGTTGAAATTGACCCCGTATGTATGGAGGGTATATGAGTCTTTATTTCGCACAGAACTTGAATGACATAATATATGGATATAGTTATAAAAATCCACAAAAGTATTTTTAAAAAAAATAAAAAATAGAAAAATAGGGTAATGGAGCCAAGTTAGCTCCCCAAAGGAGCAACCCCATTTAACCCGTATATGGAACCTACTAGTTACCTTTTGATAGAAAGGGAAATGTAATTTACCCTAAGATACAACAATTAGAGAGAGAACGGAAAATATCTCAAAATAAAATTGTAGTTGTAGCTACCTTTTTTAAAGAAAAAAGTATGCCACATCGTAAAGACGTACACCCCAAAAAAACTTTATATTCACAAGTTTAGATCAAAATTACAATGACAAAGAATTGTGACGAATTCTACCATAGGTGAAAATATTTTCTGCATATAATCTCTCCCCTTGAACAATACACTTTCTTGCAAGCCACAAAACCCAAAGGATAGACATAGCACAAATCTCATCCACCATCCTCGCATTTCAGATGGCTCTACTGACATTAAGAACTGTCCAGCATCCACAGTGGCAATATTTGGAATCCCAACCTTGGCCCAAGCTCTCAAGATCCACTTCACACCTCGGAGAGATACCATCGACCCCTCTGAAAAGGCATACCCGTCAGGCTCCTGTCATCAACCGTTCACGTCCAAACAACCACAAAAAGATCTTGACTTTCTTAGGAATCCTCAATCCCCATGTAAGTCTCAATGAAGTCATAAAGATGTCTCAAGTCAAAAACAAGTATAGCATGCGGCTTCTTGTAGACTTTCTTTACTGAAAAATGACCATGGCAGAGACAACACAGAAATCAAATTGTTTATATGAAATAAAATGTTAAAAGAACATTGTGGCAGAAGAAGCCCCCCAATCTTTGATTAATTGCTAAGACCCCCCTGTGAAAGACACCCTTCCGAAACCCAACTCCCCCGCCTGATACAATTCCACCCACACCCGCTCCGCCTCCAGGCCCGCACACCACCTCCCATCTCCTCCTCCTCCACCGCCCTCCTCCTCCTCTTCCACCGCCATCTCCTCCTCCTTCCTGGCCACCACTCTCCTCCTCCTCCTCGCCTCCCTCAGCCACCTTTTCCCCACCGCCCACGGCACCTTGACGAAGGCGAACACCACCAAGCTCACCACCCCGCAGGGGCAGCAGCACAGCGCAATGCAGTCGGCGATGGCCACCCCGAAGCAGGACCTGCACGCCCTCCCCGAGCACCCCACTGCAGCGGCGTCTCCGTCCTCCGTCCTGGCCTTCTTGGCCCGCATGGCCGGAGTTCTCGAGGCGGGTGGCGGCTCCTCGATCTGCGTGAGAGAGAAGAAATTGGTGGAGGGTTACTGTAAGTTTTCTGCAAGTGTCGATGGGTTTCTATATATGTAATATGTGCGTGTGTGTCATGGGGAAGGGAGGTGGCAGTGGAGTGGTGGTAGCGACGGTGGTGGTTGGATTGGAACAAATGGAGCTCCTCAGAATCTCACAACTCTCCCGAGAAGAAGGAAGGTGTTGCCATATATGGAGAAAAAAAGACGAGTTGAAATTTATCAAAGGGAATTTTGCATGGATACCCCTACGTAATCGCATGCATACATCTGTGAGCAAATGAGCTTGCTGGCTTTAATAAAGTACTCGTACTCATTATATGGGAAAGTAGCACACATACCCTCCTCCTTAATCTAACGGTCAGGCGTATCCCTATATTTCACATAGAGTAAATTACAATTTAGATCCCTATATATGGGTCCGATTTCAGAATGGATCTTGATCTTCAAATTGTAACGATTCAGGTCTCAGGTCCATTAATGTAAGGAATTTTTTGGAGTTAATGACGAGTATGTCCTTGTTTAAAAGTTGGAACTCAACTCTAATTTCCTTCGCAACAAGGGTATATTCGTCATGAACCCCAAAATTTCTATTTCCTAAATGGTCATCGAAACCGAATCGTTACAATTTAAAGATTGAGACCCATTCTGAAATTGGACCCATAGATGAGGGCCCAAACTGTAATTTACCCTTTCACATAATATTAGGTACCCCTATGGGTAGGGGTGTAAACGGACCGAACCTGAGCGAACCTATATTTTTTAGGTTCGGTTCGTTTATTTAATCGAGCCTAAACTTGTGTTCAGGTTCGGTTCGTTTATTTTCGAACCGAATCCGAATCGAACCTCTTTTTAAACGAATCGAACCTAAGCGAATATCGAACTTAAGAATTCTCTAGTAAGAGGGGGTGAAGAAAAGAGAAATGGAAATATATGTGTCTGCAATTACAATAAATATTCATTTAGTTTTTTCTTTATCTACCTCCTCTTCATCTTTAAAAAAAATAGACTAATAAGGATTCGTCTCTTTGAAAAAAACATAATTATAATATATTTTTATATATGTTTAGATGGGGATAAGGAATAAGAATAATGTGTAGATATCCGACAAGTAATGTTTATACTTGTTCTGTTGATTTGAAGATAAAGAAGGGAAAAGTACTAGACACATAAATGATGGATGTTGTAACCACAATGTGACTATTTATTTTTGGATAGTTTTTACTGAGATAAAAACTATTTATCACGTAAATGTTCAGTTATCTCTAGACAAATGTCACTTATCCTTAGACAAAATTCACTTATCTTAAAATAAGGTCCACTTCTACTGATAATGATTTGTAGATATGTATATGTGTATGTTTATCGAGCTTTTAACGAATCGAACCTGAGCGAACCTGTGATTTTTAGGTTCGGTTCGTTTATTTAATCGAACCTAAACTTGTGTTCAGATCCGGTTCGTTTATTTCTGAACCGAATCTGAATCGAACTTTTAACGAGCCGAACCTGAGCGAATATCGAACTTGAGAATTTTCTGACACCCCTACCTATGGGTCTATTTCTTATCATTCCTGCTTTTATCATTATTTAGGTATATTCCTTCGTGCTTTGCGTTTACCTTTATTTTGCAACGAACCGGTGAGAGATACAGATAAGCCCGCAAAGGATGAGATCCCAAAAATAGGACAGTTATGCAAATTCAAATGTAAAGATTATATACCTGAAAATCTTAAAAAGGGTATAGAAAATGCCATGAAAGATAATATATATCTGATAAAGTTCCAAAATATCAGTTAGATATCAAAAATAATCATAATGCTAACGAGAGAATTACATAAAAGTTCCAGAACTATCACCCCATTTTAATATCATACCACAACTTTAAAAAGTAACAATATGATATTCAATTATTAAGATTTTCCCCAATTTGATTTTGAATCAATGCGATTTTGCATATCATATTGGAAAAAATCTTAATAAAGAATACTACATTTTTTATGACATCGAAATTGAATTTACAGCTAAGAACTTTTATGTAATATTCTGAAGCTTGAATTCCGATAATGTAACATTTTCTTAATGATATTTTATTTTTCTGATACTTTTTTTATGAACGTGATCTACATAGTCTAAAGTTTTGATAGGTATTTATTATACGAATACGGAATGTGAGTAAGTGTTGTGTCCTACATGTTAGATCCCGACGTGACATTTGATAATTATTGATTGATGATATAAAGAAGCTTACAGAGACATGAACAGTTTTTCCTCATCATGCCATTATTGTGTATATTTTGTATAGGGATTTTTACACTCCGACTAATTTTGTAATTACATTCATAACCCGAGTCCTGGACCCCTTCTCCCAAGCCTCACCGTCGAGGATCCCTGCCTCCCCCCAACCCACCCACCGCCTAGAAGCCCCACCTCTTCCAGCCCAAGTCGAGCGCCGCCTCCTACCGCCTCCCTCCTCCAACCCAGATCGAACCCCCTCCCCCTGGAAGCCGACTGCCTCTAGCCTAGAGAAACCCACCCCCTGTGGAAGACGACCCAATTGCCGAAGACCTCCAGCTTAGGCAGAGAAGCCCCCTCCCCTCTGCCTGTGGAAGTCCGACCCATCGTGCCCACCTCCTCTAGGCCAGTGCCCCCGTCAAGGGAGGAGATATATGGAAGAGGCGATGCAGTTGGAAGGGAAGTTGCTAGAGAAGGAAGGAAGGAGGATTTTTTTTAATTCTAGTCATTCGATCGCGGATTGGTTAGATTAACTCAAGCATCTGGTTAACTTAACAAAATAAAGTAACGGAGGGTTATGAGTGTAAGACACCTCACTTATCTAGGCACCTGGATGTAATTTGCGATTATGCAGGGTTAGGAATATAATTACGAATTTACTCAAAATTATGAGTGTAAAAATCCATTTTGTATTTGTGCACCATAACCTTTGAGCAAATTTTCTTTTTCCTTCAAAATGCAATGAGGACAACAGCGTCCAGGAGCCTTTTTCTAGAACAAGGAAAATACGTCACGTGCAAATAGGACATTTGTGCAATAAGTCCAAATAAGAAAACGTTGAGGGGCGACGATGGCAAAAGGTGACCGTGAATGAAACAATGGACAGTGCAGTGGACAGATTTGGGGCTCATCTAAAATTAGAAAATGTAGGGCCTTTTAGGTAAAAAGGACCTCTTATGGTTAACATTGAAAATGGGGACCACACAACGAAATTCGTTGAGTCCTTCCCACCACTGCAGGCGCTCTATTTCCGTGAAAACGGCTTCATATTGTTGGGAGCTCTTCTCATCTAAATTAATCCATTGTGTGGATTTAGGGTTTTCAATCCTTATTGGATTGGGAGAATATTCTGCTCATCTTCTCTATAAAGGAGAAACCTATTACTCAATCATATATTTTTTTAAATAATAACGATAGCCACATTTTCGTGCAGTTTTAAGATAACTATAATTATGTTGACATATGCTATATAACTTGGATATAGGTCAGGTTAACAAGCAACTAGTTCCTTCTCGTCTTCGTACTCATCTCTTTCATCGCTCGTCCGGCCTTTCGAATCCTCCCTAAGCTACATTTACTCGCTTCCTCTATCCACTCCCTACCACCGTGTCCTACCTCCTCCCCCTCATCATAATTCCATTCCTCCGACTACTCCCAATCGATAAAATTCAAATACATTCATGTAGAGTCGGAAGTGCAATATCATCGTGCTCTCTTCGATCTCTAATTAATTTGCTTCATTTCCCACGTAAATCAACGGAATCAGTTTAAAAATGCTCATTGACACTCTTCAGGTCATTAGACTAAAATAAATCTATTTTTGAATGACCTTTGAATGTTGTGTTCCGAAGAATTGGATTTGCCATCCAAAAAGGATTGGCGACGCAGCTTGTTGCCAGCCTCTCAACAGTTTCTTTGTAATATGTCCTGATTTAATATAAAGCGATATGAACTAAAGCTCCAATGCCATGTAAATGGAAAGCCTGTGTGCAGAATGGGAGATTACCGTAGCAGCAGAGCAAAACAAGTAAAAATAATAAAATTATATAAATATATCACCCTGGAGACATCCATAGTTGCTGGCTGGAGAGTAGAGACCGATATCTACTTCTCCTTCCTCCCTCCCTTCATCTTTCTTCAAATCTCACTCTAAAATGCTCTTCAACTTCCACACAAGATAGATTTTTCTTCCTGACAAAAATGGTAGCAGAAAACTTGTACTTAGAACCTCACAAGGTAACTCCATGGCTGATGGATGAAACCACATTAAGGTCTTGTAAAGAACAAGTAGTTCAGCAGGAGGGAACGTTACCTTCGAGCCACCGCCCGTCGTCCCGCTGCCGCTACCACCAGTCACCGATTGGGTGTTAGAAGGGAGGAGATGGTGAATGGAAAGAGGGGCATTGAAGCAGTGGTACCGGTTCCCTTGGCTTTGTTTGCAGTGCAACAGTTTCTAAAAGGAGGGTGGAGATTAGTGGGAGTACCCCATCTGGTATCACATGAGCAGGTGGGATTTGGATTTGTGCCAAAGGGGCACTTATTTGCAACTATCTCCTCCTCTGGATTAAAGAGATCACGGGTTTGTTATCATTTCAAATCTATCTAATTATATTTCTATGCACATTTAATTCAAATTCTTCAAGGGTACATGTGCAAAAAGGATGAAACTTGAGAGAAGAAGGATGGGTTGCGGCCTTCTGCAGGTGGTGGTGGTCTTGTATAGTATTTAAACAGAGTGGCATTAAGATACCACATGCTTATGGCTGTTGAGAGAGCTGTGCCCTTCTCGGATCCATATGAATAATATTAAGTATCTACTGATCCCAACACTCAGATCCGCTGTTCCCTTCCCTTTGACCGGTCCAACTTGAACTCCATTTCATCTGCTTACTTGATCACATAGGAGAACAGGGAATCCGAAACAAAGATGCCGTCAACTGTTCGTCTGACGGCACTTTTGTGTTTTCTTTAAGCAAAAGATACTGTTTGATCACGCAGAGAGCCATTTCTGTAGTTTGTTGGAATCTGAGATGTTTGCTCTCCGTCTACTTTATGCTGTTCGTGTGTGCATAGTAGAAGAAAGACCTGTGAAGAGAAGATACTGATCACGAGACGCTTAACACTGCGTAAATATGTCAGAATTCGATCGACCTTTTCTTCAAAAGTTATAAAAAGATCAAATGGTATTAGCCATTATAGTTTGGATATATGGAGGTCCAGTTGGGTATTATTTCCAGGCCCAAGGAGTAGCATGGATTAGTAAGTAGTAACTATAAGGTGGACAACTGGGACTGGTTTACCCTGTTAACTAATTCTATCATTTCACAATCACAAGGAAAAGATGTTAACCTAGAAGTTAAGAAGAACAACGAGTTTAAATTTAAATACAAAGCCTTTTTCCACGTAGGGTCGGCTACATAAATTCTTTGTCTCCATTCAGATCTATCTTGGGTCAATCTCGGACTTATATCTAAAAAACTAAGATCCCTTCGCATGGTCTCTTTCCAACACTTCTTGGGTCGTCCTCGCCCTCTCTTGGCCGGCTCAACATCCCAACACTCGCATCTCCTAACTGGTGCATCAGCTGACCTTCTTTGAAAACGACCAAACCATCTTAAGCGGTTTTCTCGCATCTTATCCTCGATCGGAGCTACACCAACTTCCTTTCGGATTGCATCAATCCCAATCCGATCTTTATGTGTGTGTCCACACATCCACCTTGCATTTTTATTTCTGCTACAACAATTCTCTGCACATGTCTATGGTTTACATGCCAACATTTAGATCCATAGAGCATAGCAGGTCTCACGGCTGCTTTGTAAAACTTTCCTTTAATTTTTAAAGGAATTTTCTTATGACATAGAACGACAGAGATTCCTCTCCACTTTAGCCAGCTCACATTTATTCTATTAGTAATATCTCCGTCAATTTCCTCATCATGTTGCAAAATAGATCCCAGATTTTTAAAAGAATCTCTCTTCCGAATGCTATCGTCATCAATCTTCACATTAATTCCTTCACCATTGCTTCCATCAAAGGCGCACTCCATATATTCTGTCTTAGCCCTACTTATACAAAATCCTTTAGTCTCCAATGCATGTCTCCAGACTTCAAGCTTCTCATTTACTCCATCTCTAGTCTAGTCAATCAACACAATATCATCAGCAAATAACATGCACCAAGGTAACTCATCCTGAATGTGACTTGTCAACTCGTCCATAATCAAAGTAAAAAGAAATGGACTCAAAGATGAACCTTGATGTAAAGCAATGTTGATGTCAAAATAGTCAGTCTTCGCAGATGGGGTCCTTATACAAGATAAAGCCATATCATACATATCCTTTATGAGGTTAATGTATAGGACATATACTTGCCTCTTATCCAAAACTCTCCACAATATCTCTCGTGGGACAGAATTATAAGCCTTTTTCCAAATCAATAACGATCATATGGAGGTTCTTCCTTTTAGCTATATAGATCTCCATTGCTCTCCTCAGCAAATGGATGGCTTCAATAGTTGAGTGGCATGGCATGAATCCAAATTGATTTCCTTTTACTTTGGAAAGTTGCCTCAACATTCTTTCGATCACATGTTCCCAAAATTTTCATAGTGTGACTCATTAGCTGGATACCTCCGTAATTTGAACAATTTTGAATGTCTCCTTTATTCTTACAAAGAGGCACCATGATACGCCTCCTCCAATCTTCAGACATTTCTTGCTTCTCCAAATAACATTAAATAGATTCGTAATCCAAGTCAAACCACGCTCACTTAAAACTCTCCATACTTCTACAGTGATGTCATTTGGTCCTACACCTTTCCCAAGTCTCATAGCCTTCAAAGCCTCATCTACTTCCTTTTTTCGTATTCGTCTATAACATGCACGATTCAGGTAACTTTCACTACTAGCTAGATCACCCAAATTGATCCCTATATTTCCTTCCCCAATGAAAAGTTTATGGAAGAATCATGACATTAGATGGGCCCAAAAAACCATAGATTTTTTCTACACCAGGCCTATATTGGGTCTGAACTTATCATTCATATAGAAAACGATAACGCGGAAGAAAAACCAGAGATAAATAGATAAAGAACCATGAAGAACACACGTGTTAACATGGAACCCTACTCCATAAGTAGTAGGATGAAACCATGGGAGAACTGTCTCACAGGGTCAATATTCTATTATAATTCTCTCTGGGTATATGTGATGTGGGGCTTCTTATATAGACCCACGAATATGACCAAATCTCACTCATACATGATTTGGGACTAACATGTGCTCATCATCCAAAGACACATACTCTAACTGTAATATGTGTGCACTCTTTTTTATTCATCTAAAATGCTTTATAAAATTAAAAAATGGAGCCGTGTATCTAAAATCAAGAACTTTTTTTTAATGATTAAGGGGGGTGGGAGGTAGGGTTGATCCTTGGTCTTTAGAGTGGGAACTCATTGCTTCTATCACGAGACTATAAGTTGGGTTCCAATCAAATCAAGTACTTACATATTATAGGGAGCTTGAAGGATTGTACAAATCGTACGAAGCATAACACTTCATTCTCAGTGGCAAAACTAATTAAATACACAAACTGCCCTGATTGTATGCATTATAAGGCTCTAAACCAAGTACCGGGGTATTTGAAGGGAACCCTTTTCTTAAGCTTGCATTACAATAGATATCTTTATGTATTAGAAGGACATAGTGATACTTGTTGGATATGGAAAATAGAGTTAGAGTAACAATGTTACTAGGTATGTATTTACCTGTGACGTAATGGTCTCTTGGAGCTCTCTAAAACCTACCATTCTAGCTTATCTACCTTTAAAGTTGAGTTGTGTGCTTCGGTCATCTAAACGGAAGTTGTATTACTAATGAAACGTCTTTGCGAGATCCCTATGGTGGTGAAGTTAGCCTCTGCAACCTTGATGCATTGTTATAATATGACCACAATTGCTAAGATTTAAAGTTCAATCAGAAAACACGAAGATACATTCAAATTTGACTTGAGACTTTAAGGGGCTTAGTGCCTCGAAGTGCGATGGTTATGGATCTCATTGGATTCAAAGATAAACATAACCGATCCACTGACTTTGAAACTTGATAGATCTTTAGCCCTGAAGTCAAGGCTTGGGATAGAGCTGAGATCACTGGGAATTCATCCATATCTGAGTGCAAGCTACTGTTGAATGCAAGTTTGTGTTTAGTGAAAACTTAAACCCAATGAAATAAATTAATAAGTGTAGGACTAGATTGGTTGCTGAGGCTTTCAATCAAAGGTATTGAATATTAATGTCTTTATCACGAACTTGTTAATACATGGGGTATTGAACCTGAGAATTGGAGGGGACCGAAACCTGTTGGGTTTCAAAATGCACAGGGGTTTGATTTCCTCCAATATCTAACGTTCAATCATCACCCTTCATTCAGGCAATACTTGCATATAGACAAGCATCTATTACAAGCTTCTACACAGCACTGACCAGATATTCGTGATTACAGCTCCAGTTATTGTTGCTTGCTGACAAGTGAAGATCCTGTGTTTATGTATTTACAGTCCCCCTTTTAACTGAGCTCTGTCTCGATTCTCAGACGTAAAATGCGGGCTTGTCTTTGTGTTTTAAAACCTTATTTTGGTTTAGATTTGTATCTTTAGTTCTTTATTCTGAAACAATTTCTCTCATAATTAAAATTTAATTCCTCATATCTGAATTCATTATTTTGGGAGGGGGAAAGTCCTTGGCTGACAAATTTGAGCATGTCATGCATGGATAACTGTACAACA
Organism: Ottelia alismoides; assembly: GCA_037367405.1. NCBI lineage: Eukaryota > Viridiplantae > Streptophyta > Magnoliopsida > Alismatales > Hydrocharitaceae > Ottelia > Ottelia alismoides. The sequence goes on from JAZKJV010006378.1 coordinate 742,062, forward strand.
TCTCAGATGCAAGGCACTAAGAATGATCATTAGATGTCAATGTTTATTTTTTTTCTAATTGTAAACTTTTTCTTGGACGGGATTTTTCAGTCCATGATCTCCTTGCTCCATGTACAATATGCATTTAGTACATACATATTTTTTTTGTCGGAATTCATCCTAGGATTTGTTTTTGGAAATAATTTACTCTGGAATGTTTTTGTAGGCCAACTCCACCAAAAAGTAATATTTTTCCATTGCATTTTCGAGGAAGTATAGTTGCTCACCGACAAAAAAAGGCAGGGGTGAAAGCTGAAAATCAAATAGTTTTTATGCAGTTACTAGTTCTTCTAGGGTTCATGAACATTGATGCTAGGGAAAGTAATCTATTTTGTTAAATGCAATAAAAAATATTCTCTTTTTGATCATTTGTACTGCTGTCTTTTTTTAACGAGTTAGTATTGCAAATCATGTGCTAAAACATTTTATGAGGCATGATTTAATATACAAAAAGTAAGAAAATTGCCATTGTCTTGCATCAAATTTCATTACAGTCAGTTCATATTGTACAGAGGAATGACTTTGCATCACTTGAACATCTAATCAGAGAGATATGTGTATCATATAGTGGGATCCTGATGCAGCTGAATGGAGATTCACTCAAATGTTGCCAACTTTGAGCAGGACCAACGATTTCTTCCGCTGAATAGAAAGGTTTGGAAATTTCGTGCACTTGAGCTGCAGCCTCGCAGAGAGTTTGTGCTGAAAGAACCTCTTGCTCTTAGTAATGTCAAGAGTATGCATAATTAGTCAACTGATAAGGTATTGATAGTTGACTCATCCGTAATTCTGAGCTCTTTCAGTTTTTCAAGGCTTCAGATCCATTAAAATCTTTATTTATGATGAAACTATGCAATGACCTCCTCCATCCAATCATTGTCTTGATGGATCTGAATTCCTCGAGTATCCCATGTTCAATCGATCCCCTGTCTATGTAAATAATCAAACATAACTCATGATTAAGGTTGTCCCTTTGATTTCGTAAGTCTCACATTCTTGACACTTCTTAGTATCCGATCGACAAGAACATCACTTAATAATTATAAAATGTATCATTTAGCAGAAGGTGAACATATATACGCAAGAATCAAAGAAGAATGCAATAGTTTGTAAGTAAGACATCAGCTTAGAAAACAAGTAATATAGAAGAAAACACATATCAGGACAAAGTAATCTACTCCCGTGAGCAAGTTTTATAGTAAGGAATACAATCTTTGAGAGGAACGGCTTGCAGATAGAAGGCACTTGGAATAAAAACTTTGAAGTTCTAATCGAAGAAGGAAAACGCAAAACAGACAAAAGGCCCGAACTGAAATCAGGGCTTGGAAATCGCAGCCTGAATTAGGGTTTCGGCACCTTGAGAAATATGCAATAGGGGTGTTCAAAAAAATAGGGTCAAGCGGGTACCCTGTTTGACCCGTACACTTTGACCCTAAACTCACGGATACCCGTTTAGAAATACTGAGTTGGGTACCCGTTATGGCTTGACCCATGCCCCATCCAAAAAAACCATGTGGGTTAGCGGGTACCCGCGGGTACCCCATCGGAAAATTTCACTTACCCATTGATTCAAAACAATGCAAAAAGTTAAATATGATACAAATATAGTTATTGTGTTATTCATATATATATATATATATATATATATATTATGATACAAATATAGTTATGAATATATATATATATCAATAAATTTGAAAGTGTAAGATCATGCATTAGAAACGGATGTGAATATGAACGATACGACTATCGGAAGATATGTAAATATGTTAGCTTATATTTAAATGCAAATGAAAATATCTTCTATTTTCATATAGAAATAAATGTATAGGGTGGATTATTGGGTCGGGTTGACACAGACCCGAACCTGACTCAACATGTAAAAGTTCATACTCGATTCGAACCCGATTCATATATGGGCTGAGCTTGCGCCTCCAAATTTTCAAAATTTCAAAGTCAAGTCGGGTCGAGCTCAAACCCAAAGGAACTTGAATTGGCCTGACCCGACCATGTCTTCAAGTTAAATACTTTATAGTTTGTATATAACGATAAGATGACATCAAATTAGTATTAAAATAACAACTTAATATATAAAATAATATCAACGTATGATCTTGATTTATCAAATTAACATTAAAACCTATACAATGTGACATAGGAAATAATATTATTATCGTAACGTAATACAATATAAATTATAATAACTGTAGCATACATCAACGTATTTGTTTATTTAATGTGAAATAATATAATAATATTATACACCATAACTTTAGAAATTCGATTGGGATTAAATAACGCTAAATAACATTATCATACATCATACGTTAGAAACTAATGCGACTAAATGTATTAATTTAATAATATAATTATAATAACTTAATATATTGAATAATACAAATGCGTTATGGAAATTACTTCATCAAAAGAAACCGGATTTGATTTCGAGTTTAGAATTCGAAGCTTGGTCCAGATTTTTCTTCGATTCGGTCTAAGGTTTGAAGAGAATTGGTAGGCTTAGGTTGGGCTTTTTCGGATTGGGCCAGATCGAGTCCAATGCTTCGCTCTATAGATATAGATATCAAAATATGAGTAAACTGATACAGTAGTAAATTAGACACTCGATACTACACGTTAGTGGATATAAATAATGTTTATCGTATATTAATAATGTTTTAATTGATCACTCTTACAATAAAATAATGAATAACATGACACGGTAATACATCACACACTCAAGCCTACGCATATGCGGACACAAATAATTTCATCGTAGAACTCATTAAAAATGTTTCAACCGAATATTTTTTGCAAAAAATTATGAATAAGCGGATACAGTGATAAACTGGATACGATGCTACATGTTCGCAGATAAAAATTATTTTATCGTGTTTCAATTGAATAATCTTGCAAGAAATTATGAATAAGCGGCTGCGATATCTCGTCATATATAAATCATTTTACCCCAAAAAACAATAATAAGATTTCAATTGAACATTCCTGCAATTGATCCATTGTCTAATGTATAATTAATCTTATATTAATTAGGGACGTACGTAATCTAATGTATTTTTTATTTCCATGCCTATCTCTGTCATAGCTTCAACATTTATTAAAACTATTGAATAATACAAGAATATGATGATTAATTTTATAAATAACTTGCTCAATTTAATTGCATGTTCTTCCTATAAATGTAAATAGATGGATGATGTAGGGATCATTTTTCTTGGAAAGATATATCCGCGGGTACCCATGGATACCCGTTACCCATTCAAGTGAATCGGGTACCCATTAGATACGGGTACCCGTTTGAATGGGTCGGGTCGACCCGTAACCCAATAGTAATGGAGCAGGATGGGTCAACAACGAAAGGGGCGGGTACCCGTATGCAAAGATCTGCAGAAACGGACATAAATAAAAGAGAAAACAACGAAAGGGGCGGGTACCCGTATGCAAAGATCTGCAGAAACGGACATAAATAAAAGAGAAAAAAAGCGAAAAAAATTTGGATCATCATTCAATTTATACGTGTCATCCTTGCGCAGGGACCATGCTAATCTTCTCTATATCATTCCAATTTTATCAGATGTCTCCGAAGAGACAACTTGACTACACAACGATCTTATATATGCTACGCATTTGAATTATGAATAAGCGATGTGGGACTAAAACTGACGTGCCATCCTTTCTCTAGGGAAACGTCGTACATGAACTGATTACTTTAATGACGATAAAATAATATGAAATTGAGGGGCAAAGAGATCTGCGTTGTCTGTATACTATCTGTATTCTGCTCGTTAGGAGATGAACATGAATGCGAACTTTACAAATACGCAACAAAAGGAGCTTGTGTATTTGCATTTTTCTCGTACGTAAGATAGCCAAACATCATTGATGCATTACGCTATCACCAAACAAAAGACAAAATGTGCATCTGGAATTTTGTGAAATATAGTTAAGAGCATTATAATCCGTCAGTATCGATGCCTATCTGATATCAGATTTCGGAACTGAACACAAGTGTCTCATGTCTATTTTAAATGGTCTGCATATATTGCATCCAGCATTGTCCATCTGTAAGCATATGGATACTGATCAAGATGATCCTGATACTTCCACAAGCAAATAAAACTATAAAAATAGCCTAACTTCTGTCCTAAAACTCTAAGCTCATGTGTTAAACTATGAACATATAGCTATGACATCGTCTGCAGAGTCACATCCTTGAGCACACAGCTAGATAGAATTGTAAAATTCAGGACAAAAATTTCAAGTCATAGAGTGGATTTATTTTACTGATATATGTTTTTTCTCTGAATATAATTTCATCATCTATCCGGAAAAAACTGATAAAGGAAAAGACTAAAACATGTACAAGTGCAACAATATAAACAACTTAGAATATAGTGCACATCGTCACCACCAACTTCAGCATTCTGTTCCAACTGCTTATTATCACATATAAATAGGCATTTCATCAAATCTTCTGGTTGAAATTGCAGGAAAGAGATTGAGAAGATTGATCACAGATTTCCATCTTTACTATATCAATTAAGAATATAGATCACCATCGACGCATTGGCAACCATACTTCTCAAGCACATTCTGTTAATTAGCATTTTATATTAGAATGAGTCCAGTGGCTTAATGGCAACTGGGAATAAATCAGCATGTCGAGTAGATCCTTTGCAATCGCTAACTCCAATTCAATCCAGATGTGGATCACATGGGGAGGTTCACTAAAACGAAGGATATGTTATCATCGCATTTAATCCATTCTTCAAGGAGTGAACTGTATCTTTCTCCATTTCAGAGTAAAATTTGCTGCTCCTTCATATCTTACTCAATTCCCAATAGTCAGTCGTTGATATGCACTAAATTTTAACCATCTGACTCAGGTTGAAGAACCCTCTTCCCCGTGCCACCATACCCTACCAGTGCAGGGATCTCGTTGTAGGGAACCATTTTTTCTTATACGGGTATTCGGATTCATCTGACTTTGGGATTCATTTTGTATGGGAGTAGTATGTAAACTCCATAGGGTTAAGTCTCTCTGTGTCATATGTATTCTTCTTCATCCGCATGAAAACCATTCGCCTCCGCCCAAAGACGTGGCCCAGTTAAGATGAACCTTTTAAATCAGCGTGTATTCAAACTTACTTATGCTGATAAAAGTTGGGAGCATGAAGTCAAAAGAACTGCAGTGCAAAGCATAATATACCTACAAGCAAGGTTTTAAAAACCGGATCATATATTGAACCGGTTAGTCTTCGGTTTGGACCAACCGGGTCGGACCGTCGGTCCAAACCGGTCGGTCCGGTGATGATGTCAGCATGACGTCATCATTCATATCAACTCAGAAAAAACCGGATCGGGCTTAATTTACTGGTCTGACCGGTCGAACCGGTTTTTTTAAACCAATAAAACCGGATAGATATATGTAAATATGTATTTATATATCAATGAAATAATCATTTAAAATGTCAAATCTTTTACCATAAAAGCATGATTGTCTATTTCGAGTAAAACTCTACAAAAGGTAGTCACATTTTCTAGCATTATATATAAATATAATATTGTAATAATTTCTTTATAGTTGCTTTTAGAAAATTACCCCAAGAAATTAGCGGCACAAGTTACATTCCAAAAAAGAGAGGGACGTAATTGAAATTGTAGAATTTAAGAAGGATACAAGCGATAAAACGCTATTATTTCATTATTTAAACCTTTATTTTTTAAAATATACTAATCCATCAAATCCGGGTCAATCCGGGTCAACCCGATCCAACCATCCGGGTCAACCCGGTCCGACCACCGGTCTGACCCAGTTTTTTATTTTCTTTTTTTAAAAAAAATTAATTACCTAAAACCGGCCGAACTGACCGGGTCGGGGCCGGTTCCCTGTTTGACCGGCCAGTTCGATCCGATTTTTTAAACCCTGCATACAAGCAATAAATTCATTGTAGGGCACAAGAAGAAGATCAAACCCAATGTCAACATCAGGCAAAGGAAACAAGTGAAGATGAGGTGGGGGAGGAGGGTCAATTTGAGAAGAAAACTAGAGAGATGAATATGTTTGTAAGGAAATTTACTTTCAAATAAAAGTCAGAAAGCAGTGTCATTAATGGTACACTAGTAAAGGGGAAGTTTTGTAAAATGGAGAACTTTGTGAGATGTTTTTTTTGTTAATATGATGTTTACACGGTATTTGTGCAAAACTACAAGTTTACAAAGGTACTAATTATTGTAAAAATCTATTACACATGTATCCTTCCATTAGTGATGGTTACATGGATGTCCTACAAAGATTGCTTTTTTTAATCTTTATACTCCTCTAAAATATGTAAGTAGAACATATTTAAGGGCCATTTGTTGGATTCCCAACATTCCCAAAACAATTGGAATTGGGCCCAACTTTTGTTACAGGAGCTTAGGGAATGATTCATAAATAAATAAATAAATAATAGAATGAGTGATATTGTGCTAAACATCTACCCACTAACTCCTCCTTGCTTCAAATTGAATTATAATCAATCATTTAGCATCCCAATGGATGCCAATTATTTTCTAATTTTTTAAAAAAAACCCATAGCGTTTGCCCAAAGTAAAACTTTAAAATACCTATAAAATATCGTGTAAGAATTTTACATTCCAACAATATTATCTATAGGAATATTAAGTTACAAAGGCATCGATGCATATTGCAATAACTGCAAAAAATAAGTCATGAACAAATTTATATCACTTTGAGTTCTCTTTAGTACTGGGCGTTATTCGGTTTCATCCAAATAAATCACATAAATTTATGAAAATTATTGGAATGAATTGAGTTATTTGAGTTTTGAGTCGAATTAGATCTGAATCATAATATTTATTTGATTTTTGGATTGTGGTGGCTGGTCTAATGTATTCATTAAAAAAATAAAATAGTACTGAATGTACAACTGATAGAATTATATTATCTCATAAGATAAAACCTCACTTACATCAAAATTTCTAAAAAAAAACCTTCCTACGAACTTGAGATTAAGAAATACATTTATCATATGACCTTAGTTTTATGTCTGAACATGTACTTATAAATATGTTTTGATTTTTTTTCATGTCATAGATGAAATATGGAGTTTGGTTTTGATCCGAACCAATCGACCCAAAATCACGACCCAAATAACTTCACATAATTTAATTTGGTTTGGTCATAGGTGATCATTTTTTTACTCAAACCCAATGCAAGCTGAATGATTCACCGAAACCAATTGGATGCCCAACCCACATCTCTCTCAATGTTCTTTATACAATCACATTACATGAATATGTGTCTTTAAGGAAAAATAAAGGAAAAAAAAGATGTGCACTCCCTACCTATTATATTCACATACAAAAATAAAGGAAGCTTTGGCACACTCTAAAACAAATATGTTACTGTATCTTTCGATGTTAAATATATAAGATAATATTATTCATTTTGAAATTATTTTTATTCTTGAAATTAAGAAAAAAAATATTATATCCGTAATTATACCATTAAAGACAATTCACGTAGTAGTGTTCATATGTTATTTTTTTTAAATTTTAATCAATTAGCTAAATTTTGAACTAAAAAATAATGACAATTAGCTAAAAGTGCTAATGATATAACAAGGGACATGATTTTTATCGATATTTTAAGTATGAAAATAATTTCACAACGAATGCTATCGTCGTCATATATATAACAACAGAAATTTTGTTGTTGTGCAACATTTGTGGTCTTTTATCCACATTAAAAATGAATAAGTTTTAGTAGATTGAAATATTTTTCTAAACTAAATCCTATTTTTACGCATATGAAATAAATATTACCTCCCACTTATTCATATTCATGGATTTTGCCTATTGATCATATTTATAGAAAGAAGAGTATGCCATCATAAACATATTATATTGAGACTTTTACATACATAACCCTGTATAATTTCAATTTCATTTATATAACCCTTCATAATCACGAATTACACCGAAAACCATGAATAGTGCTTAACACTCAAGGGTTTTTACACCCATAACCATGAATGCTTTGCGGGAGGAGGTTTATGGGTGTATGATTGACTGAAGAGTTAAGCATCATTCAGAGTTATGGAGGTAATTCATGATTATAGAGGATTATACGTAATAATGAAAGTATACATAGTTATAAGCGTAAAAACTCCTATTACATTGCATCTATACTCAGCTATATTGAGTTTTTTAATTAAACTATCCCTGTGATATACAGGCATGGGGTATTTATTTGAACTTTTGCAAGAATTTATACATTCGGAAAAAGAAAGTAGAATTATATGGTCAAATTATTAGTTTAATTTAATAATCAAAATACTATATACCCAATAAATGAAAGTAACTATTTTTCAAAATTTTAATTGTCGGGCCACATAGCGACGCTTATTCGTCGCTATTTTCAAAATTTTATTTAATCGTCGCTAAATTTTGAACTAAAAAATAGCGATGATTAGTTGATATTTTGAAAAATAACAACGTATAAGCGCCACTATGTGGATCGTTGCTAATGATATAATGACATATATGATATTCGTTGCAATTTTTAAGTACGAAAACTCATTTCGCAACGAATAATATCGTCATCATATATTTAACAACGGCTAATTTAGTGATGGATTTTTTCAAAATCGTCACTATAACTTTGCTTTCATCACCTATTCACTCTCTTATTGTGGACATTTCTAACCTAATTAGGTTATTAAACCGTCTCTCCATGGTGACTTTAAACTCATATTTGTTAGTGCATGCCCGAGTGGAGAAATTGTTATTACATGAGTATGCATGATTTGATGATAGAAAAATTTGTATTGTTAGTCAAAGTTTGTGCAGTTAGCTTGTAGGTAGGTCACGTGCAGGAAAGCTATTGGACCAAGAAGAAGCTCAAGCCCGAGGAGCTCATGCTTAAGCGAAGAAGAATCTATGAAGCTCAAAGGAGTTCAAGGCTAAGGAATTTCAGCTCAAGCTTGAGGAAGGATCTCAAGCTTAAGAAGAAAACAAAGTTTTTACTTTTATTGGGGCATGTGTTCCTTATATTTGTCTTAGATTGTAAAAGACCTCAAAATCATGAATATTACATTTCAACCCTTTAACTTTGACTTTGACTTTCAGGTCAAAGAGTCATACTGATCGATCAATCATTCTTACCCGATCGATCACACCAAGTCGAGCAACCTTGTATCATGATCAATCATTATTTGAATTACGACGGCTATATTTCTGATCGATCAACTTTGATATCTGATTGATCATCTTCTAATTCTAATCAATCATCTAAATCCACATGATCGAGCATTTGATCCTGATCGATCATATTCCATTTCATGAAGATTTTCGAAGGTGGTTTTATTCCTGATTTGTTCACAAAAGCTCCTTTTCAAGGACAATGTCTTTGGGACCCTAGCCTATAATAAGATCCCATACCTCATGCTACAACATACAACAAAGAGCAACAAGCTCTCATCTTTCTTCTTTCCACTCTATACTCTGAGAGAAAGATTCAATAGCTATTTTCTATTGCGTTGCTCATTTCAACAACTCTAGTTCTTTGTGTTCAATTATTACGAGCATGCTTCTGATTCTATAAGATCTTTTAGTTTTTCCCCCTATTTATTCAATTCATTGTATTATTTCCCTTGATATTGAGGTTCTTAAAATTATTTAATTCTATACGGTTGAGTTGATTGTGTAATCAACTCAGGTTGTGATACAATGGGTTGCTCACATAATTAACTCAGGTTAGTGGAAGACCTATGTGGGTCAGGTTGAAAGCCCGAGTCGAGAGACTCATGTCATGATTTTTATCAATAAAGTTTTTCACGTTAAATACATGTCCACTTATAGTTCGGTTGTTTAACTATGACAGACTGTGCTACACATCGCTATGCTTGTTTTTATATTACTGTGACAACGATCCTGATCATTTAATGTGATCCACCCACACCCATCAACCGCATGGTATACAGCAAACCAACAATATTGTATGAGAATCAACTCTTTGATCAACTTAGAAGGCCTTTATGAGATCCCAAATAACATGGTCTCTTTACACGAGGCCTTACAAATTTGCCTTGAGGGTGAGTGGATAATAAAAAAAGGACACTTATTCTACCTTTTGAAATTTTGAAAGGACAAAGCTAATCGCGAATAATTCAGTTGTTTCTGTTAGACACGGAGTCCACGCCAAGTCATTATGCAATATATGTTATTGCAAATATCATTTCCTGATCTGAAATAAAGAATAATTAATTTCCGTTGTATCGAGCGTGCGACTAGTCACTCCAGATCGCATACAATGCGATCTTCACGCTTCCGTGATGTGCTTAAGGATATCTCCATATCCTTCATTTTCGAGGACTTAAACGTGCTCTATGCAAAATCACATTTTCTCATATCAAAGATGGAATTCTTGTGCTTGAGATAGATCCACAGCCCTCTCCCAATTATAAATTCTAATGGATGATGAGACTTATCATAGACTAAATTTACATCATTAATAATTGATCACTACTTAATTAGTCAGATATCTCTCGCATGCCACTGCTTGCTTCCGCTGGAGTACTCGGCCTCGGTCTGAACCGAACGCGACAGAGGTGGCGGCAGAGGCGGAGGCGACGGCCAGAATTGCGCATTCTTTACCTTGGAGATGCTCGAGAGCACTCCCAAAGGCGTCACGTCTCCGATCACAGTCACCTTCTTGCTCGCAAAATCTATGTTGAATGATGTAACCCCTGCAAACGGAATTTGACTTATTGCTTTGCTTGTCCTAAATATAGTGATTATATAAAATTAATCTAATTTTACTTATTTGATTGTTTGTTCACAAAGTTTGATGTAATGTACCTGGCATTCTGGAGATGTGTTTCCTCACTTTGCCCTCGCAGCCTTTGCAGTGCAGTGAGACCCTCAGTACGACGACCTGCCACCGTTTTAAAATCTGTCGATATTTAATAAAATATGTCGTAGGATTAGCCAAATGTTATAATCAAATTTGATTTGGAAACAAATTTTAATTAAAATAAAGAAAATACGATTTTTCAACCATTCAGAAACCAATCGATCCGGTCGATCCAGACGTATATTCCATCGGACTGTACCGAACCGATCGAACCAGTCACTATCTATTAAATTGAAATAATCTCAATTCCATAAAATCAAATCATTGTACGGACATTTTATGAACAGACCGTTGGGAGACGAACAACAAATTGTGCTGCGAATCTCTTTTGGATGGTAAATGAGTCATGCGGCTCGAGCCCAAATGATGAGCAAAGTTATGAGATCTTTAATTCCGAGCCAAACTTGAAAACAATTGATTAGCTTATATGCAGTAGATTTCGAGCCAAATTAACCAACCTGATCTGTTGTAGCCTTATCTACATCCTCCACATCCAACCTCACCACCTTCGAGGGTCGACGGCGGGACCCCTCGCCGTCACCCGACCACGACACTCTACTCAAAGCAGCAGAGTCACCACCGTCGACAGTATGGAACCTCACCCAGCTTGTCCGGTCATCGCCATTGTGAAAAGATGCCGCCGCCTTAGCGGATCTCAAGTAATTCACATGTCTATCACAAGATAGATCAGTACCAGCAGCAGCCGTGACAGTAGCGGTAGCAGTAGAGCAGGATCCTTCAGCTTTACCAGTAGAAGGAAGCTGAAGGCTCGGGAGCAACTCCGCATCAAAGAGCTCATCCAATTCCTCGTCGAGGAGGTACCGGGAGGAGCTCGAGGGACTGGGAAGCTGAGGTTGCTTCTGCAAGGACTTGTCGTGGTTGCGGGCGGTCGGTAAGGTGAAGGAGGAGCGGAGGTGGGCGAGGGATCTGCATCGGTCGGGTGCCGTGCAGACCGCGGTGGACGCGGGGGAGGCGCAGGAGAGGTTGACGCCTTTGAGGCCCCTGAAGAGCATGGTGGTTGGTTTGGGCTATGGTTGGAGACGGAGCATAGTTGGGGTGATGATATTATCCATAGTTGGATGCATATGATATTGGATATAGGGTGTGGTTTGAAGGGACCATATGCAGTCACGGAGAGAGGGGGGTGGGGCTTAGCCCTTCCAGCTATCAACCAAAGTATAATCTAAATACATTATTTAATAGTTAAAATATATGTGTTATGTATAATAGTCCCTCGTATCTCAACAATAAAATCAATATATATATATATATATATATATATATATATGATCTAATTACAACAATTAATCGTTAACATTACATGATGTCCATAATTGGATACTGACACATTTGTATATGTCCATCATCATACCCGTCTATAAATCGTCATGGATTAGTTTTATTTAGCATATGTGATATAGATAATGATCATTCTTTTTTTTCTTTGCATATACAGATATGGATTTGTATACCTCTTTCATTTTTTGAGATCTTAAAACGGATATGATTGCATATTTTTCTAGTATATACATAGAGATTAATGGGATTGCTCCTTCGGACAACCAACATGGCTGCCCCCATGCCATTTTCGCTGTTTTTTTATTTTTTCAAAAAAAATATCGCCATGTATATTCATCCCTATATCCCTCCTATATGTCATTCGAATTTCGTCAGAAACAGAGACTCCTACGGCCTCCATCCGGACAATCACTTTTTAACGTTAACAGGATTTTGTAAATCGACACCATCTCGATGGAGGCCGTAGGAGTCTCTGTTTCTAACGAAATTCGAATGGCATATAGGAGGGATATAAGGATGAATATACATGACGATATTTTTCAAAAAAAATAAAAAAAACGTCGAAAATGACGCGGGGGCAGCCATTGTTGGTTACCCCAAGGGGACTGTCCATTAAACTCATATACATATGGGTTTAATGTGGCTGCCCATAAGGGGAAGCTAACTTGGGTCCGCCCACTCCATTTTCTCCATTTTTTATTTCTTTCGTGAATATTCATTACTATATTCCTATATTATGCTATTAAAATTTCGTGCGAAACAGAGACTCCTACGACCTCCATCCAGACAGTCATTTTTTACCTGTAACAGAATTGCTAAAAACTATTCCGTCTGGATGGATGCCGTAGGAGTCTCTGTTTCACACGAAATTTTAATAGCATAATATAGGGATATATTGATGAAAATTCACGGAAGAAATTTTGAAAAAAAATAAAAAAATGAGGAAAATGGGGCGGCGGGAGCCAAGTTAGCACCCGCTCAAGGGGGCAGCCCCATTTTACCCTATACATATATTGATACATGCATATTTGTATCCGCATGTTTGCAACCCTATTTTTATCTGCATCGATTTTAAAATAGTATGCGGATACATATACACATGTCAAAATACGTATAACACATATGATAAGGGATTGGTAGACATATTTATATTTTTTTCATCCATATAAGTAAAAAGTATTGTATAGTGTTACTTGTTTGAACATATTAAATTTAATGACATTACTTAATAGAGTTTAATGGGGTTGCCCCAAAGGCTGCCCCCGCGTCGTTTTCGGCGTTTTTTTAAAATATCGCCATGTATATTCCTCCATATATCCCTCCTACATGCCATTCGAATTTCGTCAGAAACAGAGACTCCTACGGCCTCCATCAAGATGGTGTCGATTTAAAAAATCCTGTTATCGTTAAAAAATGACTGTCTGGATGGAGTTCGTAGGAGTCTCTGGTTCTGACGAAATTTGAATGGCATATAGAAGGGATATAGGGATGAATATACATGCGATATTTTTCAAAAAAAAATAAAAAAAACGCGAAAAGGGCGTGGGGGCAACCATGTTGGCTGCCCCAAGGGGGCAGTCCCATTAAACTCTACTTAATATCACATTAAATATGTATTTCAGTGATATGAAGAGTTTTGTATGGATCTTTTTGTCAATACGATGTTTATAGATATTATTTATGTTCGATTATAAGTTTATATGGGTATTTTTTTGTAAAAAATACTTTCCCAATATTAGTTTCAATCAATTACGAAATTATTGGAAGCTCGCCTTATGGATTGAGTTCATTTCCACACACCCAACCTCATAAATTAAAACTTCCGTTAATGTTCTACATATCCTCCAAATTTCTTTCAAATCCGATATCATTTCCTATTTTATCTCAGCGGTTAAAAGTCCAATAAATATTTAAGCAACTTAAATCTTATTTAAAAGAGAATACGACTCTTTACCATTGATATAAAATAGCAAATGATCGTGGATTTGAGCGAAAATCGAAGGATATGTATGACATTATTCGAAGATTTATAGGTTGGATTTTAAGAAACAAATTTCAACAAAATAGCTTTTGTAACTCACATTACAATAGAGGAGCCCCTCCCGAAATACTAACAACTAAAATGATAAGGTAAATTAGATAAATAATTTGCCTCCCTCCCACCCCAAATAATTTAGCCCTGGCTTCGTCCCTGACCATATGCTGATATATTATTGGGCAGGAGATGGTTGGTGGTATCCTTAATAATCTTGGATAGGACAAACTTCCCAAGTGCCCTTTCTGCACGATCGATTATACGAAATTAAGATAAAGTTGTGGTTAACATATGCTCATGAGAATATATGACACGTCGAAAATTCCCCATGCAATTGCAGGGAAGCGAGGCACAGATCCTCTGCTTTAATTGGAATTACAGCAGAGATGTTGTAATTTATTTTTTTTTTGCAGTTCAGATGTTCAAAATCCAACATTATGGATTTTATTTCACTCATATCCGAATGCATTTGTTAATTTATCTTGATGGTAAAAAGTTTCCGTGGATATTGATCCAATGATAGCAACAACATCAGTCGTTCTTTGCTTAGCTTAGAAACCAACCCACATGCGATTTTACTGGTCTCTTCTCTTTTACTTCACTTGGAATCAAAGTCTCTGATTACATTTAAAGTCCCTGAAGGCTGAAGCAATTGGGATCTCTAGATGTATATGCTAATAAATAGTGCAGAGGACTGCTGGATTTTTCTCCGTTAAATTCTGCTCCTGCACAATACTGTCTGTATTCTGTTCATTGCCGTATTCATTACTCCAATCAAACGATCAGATGACGTTGGAATTACCATGTGGTTGTGTTTCAAATTGGCACCCAATTTTCCGCCTGTCATTTTTTGTTTTGCTACAGAAAGTTTTACTGGTATATTTATCTGTGCGCGTGTAAAAACCCTGAAATATATGTATATATATATGGGGTTTACTGACGAGCGTGGAAAAGCACTGAGATTTTTTCATGCAAAAAGGGAAGCGATTTAGTTGTGTGATCATGTCAAGATTTTTCGTTGTCTTCAAGTTGATCATGTCCAAGATTTTCTCTTTACCTTTCCTATAGACGGACTTGGACTTCACATGTCACTGGTGCAGTACTGCAGTATTCTCAGATATTGTCTCATCATTTCGTTATATCCTTCTGATGAGATATGTCCAGTTTGTCGCAAGGCATACTTAGACAATTTTGATAATCATGCAATTTATTATAGGGAGCTCTCGGGGTTTAGTATAGACACGATCTTGTTAGACACCTTTTATTTGATGTACTCAAACGTGCATGTATTACTGCTAAGAAAGAGGCGTCAATGAACTTTTTAACAGATCCACAGGAGGGAAGATCCACAGTTAGACCTGCTGATATTTTGATTTTTGGGTGGATAGGAGGGAAACATGCTTGTATAGATTTGACAGGAATTTCACCGTTAGTGGAGTTGAAGAGCGAGATCTTTACAGTAGAGCATGCTGCCCTTAACGTTTCTTTAGCAAAAGTGATGAAGCACGAGAAAGCCTGTACTGAGAATCAACATGTCTTCATCTCTTTTGATTTTGACACCTTTGGTTTCTTAGCACCATAAGCTAATGAGCTTTTAAAAAGGATCCAAAAAGTGATGAACAGTAATGTGATGGGCCCAAGGTCTATGGATGTAGTATGTAGAAGGATTGGCTTTGCAATTCAAAAACGACTAGCACCGCAGCTTGTTGCATGCTTGCCTCCTGTTTCGTTGTAAACTTTTCCCAAATTTGGATTTGGACGATAGAAATATGATATGTGATGGACGAGAGAGATTGGAATCGAAGTAGCCTTACCACTAAACGACAGAATCTGATGCTCTTCCCACTATGTACCCATTACATTCTCTTCTGCAGCATTGTAATTGCATGGAGTCCTTTTGGAGAGCTTTTAATTAAATTCCTCTCACTTTATACCCCAATCCAACAACAAGATTCCAATTTCTCATCTCTTTTTCTTTAGCTTTTCCTCCACAGCTGTCCATCTTTCAGGTCAAGATATATATATATATATATATATATATACATATATATATATATATATATATATTATCCATCGAATGATCCAGTGTTATTACATTCCGTTCTGAGATATACCGGGATTGGGTAGATTTCTTGGATGTGAACTTGACGTGATTTTGGCTTCCTCATTGCTCTCGCATCCTCGACTTTAATTTAGGCTCCTTGTTTAATTTATCGACGATCCTGTGCCTTTAGATTGTTCTACAGCATAGTCTTTTTTTTCACGAAATCAATTTAAAAAATCTAACCATATAGAGTAAATCTTCGATATGTTAAGATGAAACAACAATAAACATCTGAGATGATGGGGGTAACTCAGACCAAGACATTGATTGTACGATATAGATAACCGTCATAACTGGTATCCAAACTGTTCTGCAAATTATTCCCAATTTCTGAATGTGACTGTGAATTGCTGAAGAAACAACGGATCTTAATCCTGAAACAAGAAGGCTACCTGCTTGGATTTATAGGATCAATACATGATGGCATCCTGCACTAGAAATTCCGACCATCGCTAAATCCTTGTTAAAGAGAAGAAGCTGAGAGTGAGGTAGCCCCTCGACAAAACCCGACTTGCTCCGCTTCCTTCATCCGATCACAGCTTCCACATCCTTCCCTTCCTGGATTTAACTGTTTTCCGTCTTTGCACAGGTTGGTTCTTTTTCCACGCTGTTCTACGGTGAGAAAACCATGAAATGATGCGTGGTGATTGTCTATCTCAAAGTATTGCCTGAATGAAGGGTGATGATTGAACGTGAGATATTGGAGGAAATCAAACCCTGTGCATTTTAAGCCCAACAGGATTTGGTTCCCTCCAATCCTCAGATTCAACCCCCCTGCAAGCATTGATAAAGCTCTATGATTTGAAGGAGAGATCCATTGAGGATGGCATGCTATTTATGTTTGGAGTTCATCAGAAGGTGGTTGGTTTTTGCAGAGGTGAAATACTCGTGACAGGGAACTAATTGGAAGAGCATTCTAAAGTTGGTTTCTTTCATGTGCTCCCTTTTATCTTTTATTGTTATGCATACTTGTCAACTTTTTCACAGCAGATGTAAGCAGCAACAAATTTCTATTATTAAGAAGAGAAAGATCCAAAAATATAGTAACAATTTTCTCTGTTGTATTTTTCAAGAAATCTTGGGCTTTCTCTCTTTAAGAAGTACTTGGTACCTTCCTGTCAGTTGTCATCCTTTCATTCCCATTTTGGAACTGTCAAATGCTGTTCTGTCGATCTGATAGTCATTGAAATTGAGAAAAATCTGAAAAGAAAAAATGAAGGCTGTGATGATGTTTGAGGTAAGAAATGCTTGTAATGCAAGATTCAACAAAGTCGAAGGGACAGCCATGATCATAGGTTCTGTTTTTGACTCCTTCTCTAGCTAAACGAGGCAGTGGCTGAACTGAACATGAGATGCTGTAGAAAATTGAACTCAGAGCAGATACCTGCATGATTCATCCAATCATCAAACAAACAGCAGTGCCATTTTCATTCTGATTTGGCTATCGAGGCATTGCTTTTATGTAAGTTGCAAATGTTGCTTGGAAGACTGCATTAAATATGTTGGTGCGAAGGATAGTATTCTTTTTGAACATGAGGAAATATAGTCAAATGACTTGTATTGGAACAATGAGGGGATCCAAAAAATTTCAGTTCACCCATTGATCACATTCAGACCAGTCTTCCATGGCGTAGAATTCCTGGATCAATCTCCTTCTAGTGTGTGTAACGTCCCGAACTTAGGTCCCTGATCCGTTATAGAGGAAAACTAACCATTACAACTTGTTGGGTTCGAACCCAAATGGATCCGTTGAAAACCACCCAAAATGCTTAAGCCCAAACTATCACACCCACACTTCGTAAGTTTTAGATGTGGTACTATGTTTTGGGGGTAAGGATGTTGCAACCTCCCCAACTTATATTCGCAACGTCATCGTTGCGACATGACTCGTCACTTATTCCCAGTGATAATGGCTGCTGCACGCTCCCGGCTTAGGTCCCTTCGGGTAGTCCTTTCAACTATCAGAGGGAACATGCTCTAATACCATCTGTAACGTTTCGGACTTAGGTCCTTGGTTTGTTATCGAAGCAAACTGGCTATGACAACTTGTTGGGCTCGAACTCAAATGGATCCGTTGACAACCACCCAAAATGCTTAAGTCCAAGTTATCAATTAGTGGTCCCCACCACTTATAAACCACACCCACACTTCGTGAGTTTTAGATGCGACACTATATTTTGAGGGTAAGGATGTTATAGTGTGACCGATCAGTTCAACCATATTAAGGTGCCCCATATAAGGTGCAAAATGTTACCAGTTATTTACATCAAAATTGGCTCAAAAAAGTGTCATGTTATATGATTGTTATGGTATCAAAAGTATCATTCAGCCCTACAAAGTTTTGGAAATGTAAACCGATTTCATTGCAGGTTTGAGACACAAACAAGAGCAAGAGAAGCAAATGATTTATGTGCATATGCAGGAGAAGAAATGGATTCAACTAGCTCCTGAGAGCTTGTCTGCAGTTGCTGCCAACCAAAACTACCAAATATGAATGGAAAATACCACTGGTAATCTGAAACAAGATTATAGGATGCTCCTATTTGCGCTTTTTCTTCTATACTTCTTTCTATACTTTTTCACAACATAGATGTGGAGCAACCAATTTTCCCTTTTAAGAGGAGAAAGATACAGTTCATTGTACTGAACCTCTGCACGCGATCCGAATCTGTATTGAAAGCACCTGCAAAAGATCAATGTTTTATAATTAAGGTAAAAGACAGAGATATAAACATTGCATGTTATTCAGTAAAAAAACCAGTAAAAAATATGTGCAGAAGATAACAAAAGTATGTAGTGTCTCTATGTTCATAGTTTAACATCTCCGAGTTTCGGTGTAACATCATGGGCATACGTCTTCGGTCCGTTATCGAGGAAAATTAGACTTGACAACTTGTTGGGTTTGGTCTGATTGGACCCGTTGAAAACCACCCACCAAAAATATTTAAGCTCAAGTTTTCAAGTAGTAATCCCCACCGCTTATAATACACACCTACAACTTTGTGAGTTTAAGATGTGGGACCATGTTTTGGGGTTGGGATGTTACAAGCACCCACACTTAGTTCACAATGTCCTCTTTGTGACATGGCTCATAATGTATTTATTCCTAATGAATTTTCCTCCTATCTCTTGTTGAACGCTCCGGGTAGCATTTTCCTCCTATCTCTTTGCAGGGGTTGCTCCACCTTTCAGTTAGTCCTTCCCACTATCACAGGAAATTGGTTCGGATACCATTTGTAAAGTCTCGGGCTTAAGTCCATGGTCCATTATTGAGGAAAACTGGTCCTGACAATTTGTTATGCTTGGACCCGATTGGATCCACTGACAATCACCCAAAATGCTTAAGCCCAAGTTGTCAACCGATAATCTCCGCCGCTTACAACCCACACACATATTTTGTGAGTTTTAGATGTCGGAATATGTTTGGATGAAGAGGTATTACATTCGGGGCAAGAGCCACATTATGTTCATAGTTTTACTAGAATGTTAGCATTCAGAGCTTTGGATTTAAGATAGCTTGTCGAAGTATCAGAATCATCTTGAGTTGCAACACCTACAAATGGGCAATGTTGGATGCATAAAATGAGAATCATCACCATGTTCAATTCAAGAGGTCGATATAAGATGAGCAGCAACACCATGTACAAGTTTGAATATACCTGTATCATATGATAATCTCATATCTGGACACGATTTTATCACATATGAAACCATACACATTTCTAAAACCTGACATCATATAGGTTTCATGCTGTCGGATTATAGAGTTCTTAAACATTTGCACTTGACATGGATTGTTTGGTTATAGTAAAATGCTTCCAGAAAAAAACAGAGCAAAAATTATACACACAAAAGTTAAGATATACGATTATCTTACGTGCGAGAGAAAAAAATGCAAACAAACAAACAAACCTGGTTTGTACTTTTCTAGTGTATTTCAATCCAAATCAGCCTTCAAATGACTGTGATAGATATAATTAAAATCTCCTTGTACCTCGATGAACATGTTCTTTTATCATCATTCCCAGTGATCTGTTTGCGTGGAACGTTTGAGCCAAATTTTAGTCCCACATCGTTGTCTCAAGTTTTGCACGGACTGAATAGGTACCATCTGCGCAGAGCCGAGTTGTCTCTTCAGAGACATCTGATAAAATTGGAACGATACAGAGAAGATTAGCATGGCCCCTGCGCAAGGATGACACGCATAAATTGAGAAATGGTTCAAATTTTTTTTTGCATTTTCGATCTCCGCCATTTCACCTTTCCTTCATGGAGCTTCTGACTGTCTACAGGTTCTGCAGATCTTTGCATATTTCTCAAGGTGCCGAAACCCAAACTTTCTACTACGGATGTTCCAAACCCTGATTTAGACGACAATTTCCGATATCTGATTTTCAGATCGGGGCCTTTTGTCTGCTTTGTTTATTTCATCTGCCACTTAAAGTTTTTGAATAAAAACATCGGTGTGATCCCTCTTCCTTTCTCTGGCAAAGATTTTCCATCTGTAATGTTTTTTTGTCTGTTGTTTTATGCTTACTTTAATCGGGGCGACTCATTAGTTCATTGTGGTTTATCTGTAAACTATCTTTGTGATTACTTTCTCTAGATTTTTCTGACTGGGGATTTTCTTTGGCATGGATTTAGGTATCATTTTTAATGAATCTAAACGCAACAAAGGAAGATTAATCACTTCAACAGTGATATTTAATGGCACATGATAAATTCCAACTTCGCTAGCTTTCACAAAAGGAGATAAATTTCCAGTTGTGTAGTAGTATATGATACTTCTCTTTATGTGTGGGCGATAACAAGCCCTTCCAAATGTTGTAGTTCAACTAAACTAATCATCCTGTTGATGTGCTCTACCTAATTATGATTTAAATAATCAAATATATTTGTTATATTTTTTCCAGGAATCTTGGGCTTTTCTGTTTAGGAAGTACTTGGAACCCTCCTGCTGGTTGTCATCCTTTCTATCTCATTTTGGAACTGACAAATGCAGTTCTGTCCGATCTGAATCATCTGATAGTCATTGAAGTGAAGAGGACTCCGGAAAGGAAAAAGAAGGTTGTGCTGATGTTTGTGGTAAGAAAGGCTAGTAATGCAAGATTCAACAAAGTCGAAGAGACAGCCATGATCACAGGTTCTGTTTGTTGACTGCTTCTCTAGCTAAATGAGACAGGTTGCTCAACTGAACATGAGATACTGCAGAAAATTAATCTCTGTGCAAATGCCTGCATGATTTGAATCCATTTTGATTCTGATTCGTGCCACCGAGGTGTTTCTTTTATTTTAGTTGCAAATGTTGCTTGGAATCCTTCACTAACTAGTTAATATATTGTTGGCAAGGATAGTATTCTTCTGAACATGGGGAAGTATCGTGAAACGATTTGTATTGGCACCATGAGGGAATCCACACACTTTCAGTCCGTGCATCGATCGCATCAAGGCCGACCTTCCATGGTGTAGAATCTGGGTTCTGGATCAATCTCCTTCTAATGTGACCGATCACTTCAATCCTATTAGATTAGAACATGGTGTCCCATATAAGGTGCAAAATCTAGTCAATTACTTGCATCAAAAGTGGCTGAGAAAGTGTGTTGTTGTATGATTGCTATGTTATGGAAACATTGGAAAGTATTATTCAGCTATTTCAACTTTTGGAAATGTAAATAGATCTCATTGCAGGTTTGAGGCACAAACAAGAGCATGTGAAGCAAAGGATTTATGTGCACGTGCAAGGCAAGAAATGGATTCAACTAGCTCCTGAGAGGTTGTTTGTAGTTGTTCCCAACTAAAAATACCAAACAAACACTACTCTTTATCTTATTGCTCCTGTTCTTGTTGCTTTGATCCTTTAATCTGAAACAAAATTAAAGCATGCTCCTGTTCTTATTGCTTGGATTATGACGCTTTATCTTGGAAGGCAAAGTACGTGACTTTTCCATGTGCTGTCATGTTCTTCCTATCAAACTGGATCGTTTACATTAGGCATTCTTTCCTCTTTGTATGGTCACTGTTCTTTCATTTTTGTCCCGGAGTTTTGTCAAACAGTAAATCCAAAATTGAGCGGTTTGCTGGTTGATTATTCAAGCTCAAAACTCACCCATATTTTTTTTAAAAAAAAAATGCAAATCCTAGAGTGATGTTTGTCTAATGTAGTATATTCTATGTATGGAATAATGGTGGAGATCAGAAAAGGCCTAAAATTTTTTTAGGAAACTTTCAAATTATGTTAGATCTATTTGGATATGAGTGTTGGGATTGGTAGATACTACTATATTATTCATATGGATCTGAGAAGGGCACAGCTCTCTCAACACCCATAAGCTTATGGATATATACACATCTTAATGCCACTCCGTTTAAATACTATACAAGACCACCACCGCCTGCAGAAGGCCGCAACCCCCTTTATTCTTCTTCTTCGTTCAAGTTTCAAGTATCCTTTTTGCACATGTACCCTTGTTAAATTTGAATTACAGATGCAGAGGAATATAACTAGATAGATTTTGAAATGATAACAAACCAGTGATCTCTTTAATCCAGGAAAGAAGTTGTCAATGAAAGCCGATTTGTAGGGAGGAGGCGATAGTTGCAAATAAGTGCCCTTTGGCACAAATCCAAATCCCACCTGCTCATGTGATACCAGATGGGGTACTCCCTCCAATCTCTACCCTCCTTTTAGAAACTGTTGCACTGCAAATAAAGGCAAGGGAACCAGTACTACTGCTTCAATGCCCCTCTTTCCATTCACCATTTCATCCCTTCTAAACACCCATCGGTGACTGGCGGTGTAATAACATATAAAGAAGAGGGCATCAACATAAAATACCCATAAAAATATTATAAAGGAGATAAGATGGAGAGGAGGGCAACTGCACATGAATAAAAAAAATAAAAATATATATGAGAGGACGTGGCCACATGCATGCTTTGCACGCATGAGGCCAACATGCCTCTCCCTCACTCTTTCTCCCTTATATATATATATATATATATATATATATATATATATATATATATAGGGATAAATGGGGCTGCCCCCTAGGGGGAGCTAACTTGGCTCCCCCCGCCCATTTTTCACCATTTTTTTATTTTTTTTTTGAAAATTTCTTCCATGAATATTCATCACTATATCCCTATATTATGGTATTAAAATTTCGTGCGAAACAGAGACTCCTACGGCCTCCATCCAGACAGTCATTTTTTAACGGTAACAGGATTTTTTAAATCGACCCCGTTTGGATGAAGGTCGTAGGAGTCTCTGTTTCGCGCGAAATTTTAATACCATAATATAGGGATTTAATAATGAATTTACACGGTTTTAGATTTCAAAAAAATAAAAAAACTTATGTCTAAAAAGGGCGGGGGGAGCTAAGTTAGCTCCCCCTAGGGGGCATACACATTTTTCCCATATATATATATATAGAGGAAAATGGGGCTGCCCCCTAGGGGGAGCTAACTTAGCTCCCCCCGCCCTATTTTCTTCAAAAATTTTTATTTTTTTTGAAATTTTTTCCCGTGAATATTCATCACTATATCCCTATATTATGTCATAAAAATTTCGTGTGAAACAGAGACTCCTACGGCCTCCATCCAGACAGTCATTTTTTAACGGTAACAGGATTTTTTAAATCGACCCCGTTTGGATGGAGGTCGTACGAGTCTCTGTTTCGCATGAAATTTGAATAACATAATATAGGGATTTAATAATGAATTTACACGGTTTTAGATTTCAAAAAAATAAAAAAAAATTTGTGAAAAAAGGGTGGGGGGAGCTAAGTTAGCTCCCCCTAGGGGGCATACACATTTTACCCATATATATATATATATATATATATATATATATATATATATATACTAGCAACATACCCGCGCTTCGCGGCGGTCAAAGAAGCATGAACGAGTAATTGTGGTCTTCATTTTATTTAAGTTGGAGTGAATATATTTTGCTATTTATCATTAAATTTTGATCAGAATAAAATATCTGCACAATCAAATGTAAAGGGAATACTGGATCATTGTTAAAAAAGTATACGGTAGAAACAATAAAGCGTTGTTCTTGGTGCAATCTTCAGGGTTGGTGCTCTTAAAGGCCATGCACCCTTATCCTGTTTCATGTGTGTGTTCAGGAAAGACCCTCTTCCTTTAACTGCGGCCCACAGTAACACTCACATAGGTGGCATTCTCCAAGGATGCACTGCTAACATCCTGCCCAAGGGCTTGAACCCATTCAGAGCCTACGCTCTTCCTAAATTTGCACCAATTGACGTAAGCGCAAACATAGAATTGTAAACTCTGATCTTCTCAGTAAATTTCTTTGCAATATTCCCTTCTCTATGACTAAGTAACATCTCAAGGAAAGGTGGTGTAGGGGTAATGGTTTTAGCATGATTTTTCCTTTGTTGCAACATAAAGAAAATAGAGGTTTAGTTTTTCTCCTAGATTTACTCAAACACTCATCTAACCAAAACATTGCCTCACAATATTCGCAGGTAAAATTTGGATATCCCATATCCAGTACTGCATTGAAACAAAATATGTATGATGTAAGTTATATGTGAATAAACAGGTCAAAATTGTCTCAACAACATTAGGACACTAACCTTAAGATAGGTCAGATGAATGACTAACTCGTGCTCTTTCTATATTCAAACAGTCAAAGGATGGATCTGCAACATCGCCAAACAAAAGTAATCTAGATGAACTAAAACCTAATTCAAGTGATGTACCAGGGCTATCTATGTCAGGGTTTCTCCTTTTTCTAGTACGTATGATGTCCATACGATGACATCTATTTCTCTTAAAAACTTCTTTCGAAGTTAGTCCATGGTCATTGATATTTACATTCATGTTTGTGTCTTCAACTCTACAAACATCTTGAACAAATAACATATCACATGAAACATTATCTTGAGATTTTCTTTTACCTTTTTCAAACATGTCAGTTTTTCTCCTTTTCCTAGTACGTATGATGTCCATACTATGATGTCTATTTCTCTTAAAAACTTCTTTGGAAGTTAGTCCATGGTCATTGATATTTACATTCATATCTGTATCTTCTACTCTACAAACATCTTGATCAACTAACATATCATGCGAAACAATACGTTGGGTCTTTTCCCCCTTTTTTTCAATCATATTTGCTTGACAAATTGGTTTACTTCTCTTTGAATCCACCGGATATTGGGGAATATTAATAGTAGGCAGGCTTTTGTTATTTTCCATCCTCACCTATAATGACAAATATGGTAATGATAATAAACAATTATTAATTGATTTAAGATATAATTGCAATCTTATCTTCCTGAACATGAAATAATTTGTAGATTACTGCTACTAAAGAAAAATGAGTACGTATTTAATCATAATGAATGTTACTTGTAGAAAACTACTCCTTGGAAGTATTAAGATGCTGTTAATTTGGATATACTCATAGGCAACCAATTTCCATAAAGCCAATTTCCGATAAGAATCAATAAAACCAATAAAAATACAATATAATAATTTACACTCTACGTAACATTATGAATGTTACCTGAAAGAAAACAGGATCGATAGCAGCAAATGACCTGAAAAATTGAACCAGTATTAGTTTTTCTAAAGTAAAGGATATAAACCAAGTTGTATTCACAGTTACATATGAAATGCAAGAATATGACAACTTATTTGTAAAACAAATATCTACTATACAAAGACAGGGATTTATTAAATAAAAAGGAACAGGTTACATGTATAAAATCAATACTCCTCGCAAATATCAGGATGTTCTTAATTCAGATATACCCACATTCAACAAATTTTTTAAATGATGTCAAGAACAATATATTTATCGTAGACACCACGTAATATAATGTAAACTCGGATTAGAAAATAACAATTATGTCCTTGACAATCACAGGTTATGCTTTCATATCAACCAACCTATTTGGCCCATAACAAACAATGGAAAGGGAAAAGATAATAAGATAAAATAAGCAGAGAGCAGATGAGTACATGGATAAAAAAATTTAGGAAAAAAACACCAATAAAGAAGTGAAATAATTCAGATATACTCATAGGCAACCAATTTCCATTAAGCCATTTTTCGTTAAGAATGAATAAAACCAATAAAAATACAATACAGTAATTTACACACTATGTAACATTATGAATGTTACCTGAAAGAAAACAGGATTGGTAGCAGCAAATGACCTGAAAAATTGAACCGCTATTAGTTTTTATACAGTAAGGATATAAACCAAGCTGCATGCACAATTAAATATGAAATGCAAGCATATGACAGTTTATTTGTAAATCAAATATCTACTATAAAAAGATAGGGATTTAATAAATAAAAAGAAACAGATTACTTGTATAAAGTTACTACTCCTGGCAAATATCAGGATGTTCTTAATTCAGATATACCCACATTCAACAATTTTATGTAAATGATGTATCACCTTGACAATCACAGATTATGCTTTCATATCAACCAACCATTTGGCCAATGACGGAATGGGAGTAGATGAGTACAGGGATTAAAAAAAATTAGGAAAAAACCACCAACAAAAACGTGAAAATATAAGGTAAACATGAAAACCTCCAATCCAAAGAACAGAGGGAAGCAGCGAGGCGAGCCGGCACGAAGAACAAAGATCAGAGCGCCGGGGAGAAATTGGCGAGCATCGGGAAGAAATCGACGATAAACAACAAATTTAGGGGAAAAAACCAACAAAATGTGAAAAATATAAGATGTATCACCTTGACAATCACAGATTATGCTTTCATATCAACCAACCATTTGGCCAATGATGGAATGGGAGTAGATGAGTACAGGCATTAAAAAAATTTAGGAAAAAACCACCAACAAAAACGTGAAAAATATAAGGTAAACATGAAAACCTCCAATCCGAAGAACAGAGGGAAGCAGCGAGGCGAGCCGACACGAAGAACAAAGATCAGAGCGCCAGGGAGAAATCGGCGAGCGTCGGGAAGAAATCGACGATAAACAACAAATTTAGGGAAAAAAACACCAACAAAAATGTGAAAAATATAAGGTAAACATGAAAACATCCAATCCGAAGAACAGAGGGAAGCAGTGAGGCGAGCCGGCACGAAAAACAAAGATCAGAGCGCCGGGGAGAAATCGGCGAGCTTCGGGAAGAAATCGATGATAAACAACATGAAACCTAGCAAGGATTTAATTACCTCCAATCCGAAGAACAGAGGGAAGCATCGAGGCGAGCCGACACGAAGAAGAAAGAACAGATCGTCGGGGAGAAATCAGCGAGCGTCGGGAAGAAATCGACGATAAACGGCAGGAAACGTAGCGAGGATTTCGCCGGATGGCTGAAAGGGGAATGGAATCGACGCACGGAAGTCGGTAGAAGGAAAATGGTGTACTTCGGTTTCGTAAAGAGGAAGATAGGAGAACACATCTGGGAGGGCATACGACAGATGGGAAGGGGGGAAATGCAAAGCAGAACACGTGGAACTTCGATTTCGTAAAGACAAAGATAGCAGAACACAGCTGGGGAAGCGTACGCGTGAAGAAAGGAAACCGAAATGAAGGAAGGCATCGCAAGCAAGAGGGAACAGGAAATGAAATAGAGGAGGCCACGTGACAAGAGGCTTGGGAATAACCGGGCTTTAGTAAGAGTATAGATATATATAAGGGTGAAATGAGAAGGGAATTATCAGAGAAATTCAAGAAGGGAGAGGGAGAGGAGAGAGAGGAGTGAAAGGGAGTGGGAGAAGGAGAGAGAAAAGGAGTGAGAAAAAATATAGAGAGATAAATTAAGAAATATACTGCATAAATTAGAAAGGGAAATTGTCATTGATATGATCGCTCTTCATTTCAAATTTCTCTGTTTTTATTTTATCATGCAATTATGCTAGTCAGTTATTTTATTATGATATAGTAATTATGCTTAGATAATTGTAAAATTTCAATATATATGATCTTGTTAAAACATGACCTTGAAAGGTAAATTGTTCTATATCATCGTCGTATCAATTCAATATGAGTCTAAATTATTATGTATATGATTTAGTATGCTATAAGTATATTATGTAATATAATTGACTATAGAGGATATACATATGTTATGTAGATTATTACAAATTGGGACAAGAGATATTATTATACTATATTAAATTAAAGAAGAGTATATACGTTTTAACATTTTATATATACGATAAGTGCTTATTAAGTTTAATGTATGATTTATTTAATTAAAAGATAAGATACGATCCAAAGAAGGAAACTTTAAAATTAACGTAGCACTTAGCTCCATATGTCATTATGGTGTCAGTCCTTATTATACTCTATTTTAGAGTTTCCTTCTTTGGATCATATCTTATCTTTTAATTAAATAAACCATACATTAAAATTAATAAGCACTTATCGTATATATAATGTTAAAACATATGAGGAGTGATCCTATGAGAGCAAAAAAATGTGAGAGCATGAGAGCATGCATTCTGGACCACATGATTCTGTTTTCTCTCTCCTGGTCTTCTCTCTCCTGATTGGATCATGATATATACCCTTCTTTAATTTAATATAGTATAATAATATCTCTTGTCCCAATTTGTAATAATCTACATAACATATGTATATCCTCTATAGTCAATTATATTACATAATATACTTATAGCATACTAAATCATATACATGATAATTTAGACCCCATGTTGTTTGATACGACGATAACAAAGAATAATTGTCCTTTCAAGGTCATGTTTTAATAATATCATATATAATTGAAATTTTACAATTATCTAAGCATAACTACGATATCATAATAAAACATCTGACATAACATAATTTCGTGATAAAATAAAACAGAGGAATTTGAAGTGAGGAGTGGTCATACCAATGACAATTTCTCTTTCTGATTTTTGCATGATATTTCTCTCTTTTTCTCTCTTCACTCTCCCCCCCCCCCTCCCCTCTCGTTTCTTGAATTTCTCTCGTAAACCCCTCTCATTTCAACCCTATATATAGTAGGGTAAATTACAATTTGGGTCCCAATCTATGGGTCTGATCCCAAAACGGATCCCGATCTTTAAATTGTAACGATTCGGGTCGCAAGGACATTAATGTAATGAACTTTTTGAGGTTAATGACGAGTATGCCCTTGTTTAAAAGTTGGAACCCAACCTCCATTCCCTTCCCAACAAGGATATATTCGTCATGAACCTCAAAATTTCAATTTACTGAACGATCATGGGACTTGAATCGTTACAATTTAAAGATCAGGATCCATTTTGTGATCAGACCCATAGATAGGGACCTAAATTATAATTTACCTTGTATAGTAAGGGGGAAAGAATAAGGGAGAGACACGTTGGCTCATACGGGCAAAGCATGCATGTGGCCACGTATATTTTTTATTTTTTTATTCATGTACGTTGCCCTCCCCTCTATTTTATCTCCTTTAAAATATTTTTATGGGTATTTTATGTTGATGCCTTCTATACATGTTATAACAGTTTCTACTCTCCAGTCAAGAAGATGTAGCCAGGGTGATATATTTATATAATTTTATTATTTTTACTTGCTTTGCTCGGCTGCTACGGTAGTTTCCATTGAAGCTTTCGTTTAGAATAAATTCAGCAAAGTTTATTGAAAACAGATTTATTTTAGTCTAATGTCCTGGAAGAGTTTGAATGAGCATTTTTAAACTGCATCCGACAAGTCGATTCAGTTGATTTACGTGTAAAATGAAGCAAATTAATTAGAGATCGAAGAGAGGACAGTGAAGTTACACTTCCGACTATGCATGAATGTATTCGAATTTTATCGAACAGGAGCAGTCGAAGGAATGGAATTATGACGAGAGGGAGGAGGTAGGAGTAGGACACGGTGGTAGGGAGTGGATAGAGGAAGCGAGTAAATGTAGCTTAGGGAGGCTTCGAAAGGCCTGACGAGTGACGAAAGAGATGAGTACGAGGACGAGAAGGAACTAGTTGCTTGTTAACCTGATCTATATCCAAGTTATAGCATATGTCAACATAATTATAGTTATCTTAAAACTGCACGAAAATGTTTGCTATCGTTGTTATTTAAAAATATACGATTGAGTAATAGGTTCCTTCTTTACAGAGAAGATGAGCAGAATATTCTCCCAATACAATAGGAAGGACTGAAAACCCTAAATCCACAATGGATTAATTTAGATGAGAAGAGCTCCCAACAATATGAAGTCGTTTTTACGGAAATAGAGCGCCTGCGGGACTTTTTTAAAAATAATTATTACAATATTCTTAATTAATTAAATAACCATCAAGTTATAATATTTAAAAATATAGCCATCAATCGGCACCTGAGATGTCGATTTGGGAAATAATGTCCAAATCGACACCTCAAGTTCCGATTTGGAGACATGAGGGATGTAAGTGCAAATTACCCAATGAGTTTGCTCAAATCAACCCCTCAAGTGCAAGTGCGGATTTGGGCATCTCATTGGATAATTCGTATTTTCATCATTTGGGTAATTTGTCCTTCCATTCCTTATTTGTTACCAATAGTTTTTTCAACTAACATCTTTTGTTACCAAAAGTATAACATTTACCATAAGGATGTAATTGTATTTGAATGGTAAATGTGTATCATTTCTATTACTGAAATTATTGTTTTTAAAATTTTAAATTTTTAGTTTATAATTCTTTTTCTTCATTATATTATATATTAAATCTCTTATTCTAATTAATTATATTTATTGGGTACTGATTTGGGCAAACTCATTGGATAATTTGTACTTACATCCCTTATATCTCCAAATCGACACCTCAGGTGCCGATTGATAACTATATTTTTAAATATTATGACTTAATGATTGTTTAATTAATTAAAAATATTTTAATAATTATTTAAAAAAAAGTCTAGCAGTGGTGGAAGTACTCCACGAATTTCGCTGTGTGGTCCCCATTTTCAATGGTTTTCGTTTGCTATCGTCGCCCCTCCATTTTTTCTTATTTGGAGTTATTGCACAAAGGTCCTATTTGCACGTGATGTATTATTCTTGTTCAAGGAAAAAGGCTCCTATACGCTGTTGTCCTCATCGCATTTTGTACACAAATACAAAATAGGGTTTAACAGGGCTGCCCCCAACATGGTTGCCCTGCTCCCTATTTTCGGCATTTTTTATTTTTTTATTTTTTGAAAAATAAAATCATGTGTATTCATCCCTATATCCCTCTTATATGACATTCGAATTTCGTCAGAAACAGAGACTCCTGCGGCCTCCATCGAGATGGTGTTTATTTTTTTTTATTTTTTGAAAAATAAATCATGTGTATTCATCCCTATATCCCTCTTATATGACATTCGAATTTCGTCAGAAACAGAGACTCCTACGGCCTCCATCGAGATGGTGCCGATTTAACAAATCTTGTTACCGTTAAAAAATGATTGTCTGGATGGAGACCGTAGGAGTCTCTGTTTCTAACGAATTTCGAATTGTATATAGGAGGGATATAGGGATGAACATACATGGTGATATTTTTCAAAAAATATAAAAAAAACACCGAAAATGACGTGGGGGAAGACCCATTAACCTTTACAAAATATACACAATAATGGCATAACGAGGAAGAAGTGTTCATGTTTTTCTCAGTTTATTTTTTTCTCATCTTTAAATGGATGTGTTATCCAATTGTGTTCTAATTAATGTATCTCTTTTTTTTATGAAGCATGCAAAAGAATATCATAGGGTGGATAGAAATTTCCCTTTAGAAAGTTGTCGGAGGGACACCATCTTGCGAGAAAGATCACATTGAAGGTATTTTATAAATGTGTAGAAACTCAGGATGAAAATAGTGTAAACATGTCAATGCATTGGATTTAGACGTTTCATAAGTTTGTGAGTTTGGGCCTCAAATTTCAACAATTAAGGGATTTTATCGTAAAGGATCTAGCTCAAGATCTATTACAATATTCGATATGAACATCTGCCATCAACAACGGGTTCAATGGTCATATTTTGAGGACCATTCATGTACACTTTATCTACCGTAGGTAAGTCGCCTTTTTAAGAGGCGCCCCTGATCTTAGGCTGTCCTTGGTGTTTGTCAATGTGTTATGCATAAAATCGAAAGGAAGTTACCTCTAGAAGACGGCTTTGGCTCTTCAAGAGGTGGTTTCCCTTCCTCTTGTTACTACGAAGAAATCAAAAGCTAAAATCAAAGCCCCGTCTTCAAAAGGTGGCTTATCCATGGTACCGGTTTTGCTGATATAGAACACACGAATTTTCCTTATCATATTTGGATGAGAGATAAGGTGTCTTTATTCAAGAAAAAGAAATTAAAGAATACAATGATCACATCGTTGTTATATCGTATATTATATCTATGTCTACAATACTATCCATCCCTTATTCCTCAAGCTTATTGAGCAAGAACGAGTGCTAAATCTCCACTTTACATGATTCCTCTTCATTCCTTATCCCTCGTTCGAAAGGAATCTATGCATCATGCTCTACATTCCATTCCATTCCATCCCATCAATTTCAATTGCAATACAACGGACATCACAAAAAAAGAGAATGAAAAAACTGGAATGAAATGGCATTCGATCAAGAATATCAATCCAAAGCGGAATAGTACATGTGGAAGGAACACCTAATAGTTCTGGTTACCAATGTTGACAACTTCTTGTTGGACAGCATCAGCCGCTGCTCGACCCCACCGTCGATATCGCTGTTGCCCGAAATCCGCCGGCATAAGCCAAGCTGCAGCTCCAACTCTGCTGCCTCTTCAACTGCACTGATTACATGTTCGAAGCATATGTACCTGCCTCCGGCACTACCGGTCATCGCCTCGTAGACAAGCACATGAGCCTCGGCCACCTTCTCCACATTTACAGTGGCCAATACGTTCCTCGCATACATTTCACGTCCACCTACATAATTACAGAGGTTTAGTACCTTCATTCTACAACAAAAAAATACAAGCCACTTTTTTTTTGTTCAACCAGTATGTGTAAATCGAGCAATTTTGTTGCAGAGATTTCAAAGTAGAAGTTTACAGGGGATTTTTGGAAAAAAAGTTCAAATCAAGCTACTGAGAGAATTAGAATGCAAGGTTCATCTTCAGCTTCGCCGCAACATGATTCATGGCATCATCACATCCTGATGTGATGACCAATTTTCTTTCTGCCACTTGCTGGTCTATCTTTTCCATTTGCTAAACTTTTTCAATACCACAATTTGTGAATGATTTTCTATATCCACAAATACGCATCCAATCCACGGGCGTTATAAATGTTAGAAACTTAGAATCCAAAACATAGAAAAATCTTGCAGCTAGTATTTGGCACCAAGACATTCAGCAGTGTACACTCTCAAGTTCCTACCATGCTCAGTTATTATACAAACTGTGCAACATAATTGAC
The DNA here is from genome assembly GCA_037367405.1 of Ottelia alismoides. Taxonomy (NCBI): domain Eukaryota; kingdom Viridiplantae; phylum Streptophyta; class Magnoliopsida; order Alismatales; family Hydrocharitaceae; genus Ottelia; species Ottelia alismoides. The sequence continues at coordinate 775,858 of JAZKJV010006378.1, forward strand.
CAAAGAAATGGCTTTGAGCATAGATAACAGACTAACCTTTCAAGTAGGCAATGGATGCCGTGGGATTACGAGAATGGAAGTCTTCTCCCACAACGAGACCTGAGCAAATGGTGGCAAGTTTGAGATCTCTCCCCCTCGCAGTCCTCCATGCAGTCCTTTCGGCCAATGTTTTGCCAAGTGCAAACCACAGCTGCACAAAGTACAACACTTGAGTTAATTAGATTGAGATTACTAATTTTTGTGAAAATTACGATTATCTAAAACCAATTAGAATAAAAAAGAGCGGGGTATCCACATCTCAATACTAGTTTATCATGCAGGATGTGGATAGTGACGAATGAGTAATAGAGGAAGACCAGAGATTTTAGGAGCTAGAATTTATTTGAGAGCCAACCAGAAGGCTCTGACTGCTTATCACTAATTATACAGGAAGAAGTTGCCAATTATATTTAAAAAATGAATAAAACTGTCAGCTGTGAACTTTGCAGATGAGATTAGATAAATAGAAGGGACCAACCTTCTTATCCCTGCAGAAGTCCTCATCACTCCAGCACCTCTCGTCCACAATGCGGCGTTCATAATCTCTCTGCCAGATGCAAGCCAGCAGTGAGGAAGTGAATACGCACTTGCGCACAGATGGTGTTCTTGCACATGCTTCCACCACAGCCTCTGCTGATGCTGCCTCCATCTCTGCCATTAGTTTCTGCCAGCATCGAGAAACACCCTCATGAAACACTCAGAATAGAACTCCTTACTCTCTGTGCTGTATTTTTTTCTAATGGAGGAAAAATGATATACTGCTATAACAAATTCGAAATAGACTGCAACTGTCTCCACCTGCGGTAAGGGTATAGAATTCACTAATCACAAATTCCAAAGTGTAACAGGACTCAACATGTTGGAGTTTCGAATTGAAGCCAATCAAGTGTCCTCATCTCAGATAACTTTTTGAAGAAAATCATGTATGTATATATGTATGGATGCATGCATGTATTGTACGTATGTATTTGTATGGTAATATGATGGATCTACGAATCCATGTGTGTATGTAAAATTTTACTGGAGAAAGGTAGGTAAATTTCAAATGAAAATTACATCGTGTTTGCTGACACCGAAAGTTTAGCTGTGTGGCAATTAGTAACATGAATTTTATTTACCACAGGAATTCAATTTAACACATTTTTATTCTAATTGTGTTGTTTAAGTGTGAGAAAAACTTAGAACTTTACTTCAAAAAATGACGATTCGGATAATCATACTGCTGTCAGACTTAAGTCCCTATTTCAAGAACTACAGTTACCATCTCAGATTAAGAAAAGGCCAGAAACGAAGACAAGGTGGGATACCGAAAAAGGACAGGCGAGACAAATTTGTCCACAAAATTTCTTCAAATATAAACCCAGTTAGAAAATATGGCAAGAGACAAGAAGAGTAAGCTGGTAAATCACCCGTCATTCATTAGTATTAAGTTGTGATGCATACATTTGCAACCTTCTTTTTCTAGCTTCCTTTTAGGAAAAATGGATCGGATGAAGTTGGTGAAACAGTGCTCGTTTTTCTGTAGTTGACCTTCTTGGGAAATGCAGATAAGTTCACGAATGGAATTATCCTCTTGGGAAGGCGGACCAACTCTTAGGGCCAGTTTGGTTGCTTGTGTACACCGGTGTATCCTTCATTCCAACCCTCCCAACCCTCCATACAGTTTACTATTTACATGAGTACCCCAACCCAACCCAGTTACCAAAACTGACCCTTAAATATTCTAGATAGGGCCTAAATTTGTTTAAACCCGAGTCCAAACCAAGTTGAGATCGATCTGGGTTTGGATTTGGGCCCTACCATTTAAGCAGGTAGGACCTCAATAAGGCACTAGTCAGGTCTGCACCAATTTGGAAGGAATCGGGTTTGGAATAGGGCCCAGCTATCTGACAGTTTCCATCCATTTCCAAAAAAGAAGGGAGAAACTCATCCAACTCTTTGTGGTAGCTTTTGTATCCACCTCACTTTTCGATTTATGTCCACTGCAGTATATTCATAAATTTATTTGTGCTTCTCTGAACGTAAGTCTGTGCATTTATGTATAAATTGAACATATTTGTCGTGTTCTAATCCTGACCACATTTCTCGAAACTTTCCTTTTTATTTGTTTATCCCAGTTATTTGTTTCTCTTTTCTCCCTTATATTTCTGACTCAGTTCTCCTCCTCTACGAATACATCTCCTCTTTGTGGTGTCCTTCACACCTTCACCTCATCGGACCACTTCCTCGCTTGGTTAGAATCACACGTGTAACAACAAAAGGACGCTGCTATTAATTTTGTAAAAATATAGAGGTAGAAATGTGAATGCAAAAAAATCAAGGGCCTAAGTATTATTGGAAAACTCAAAAGGATACAAGTATAAAAGTTCCTTAAAAATCGACTATCACTTAGGGGTTCTTAGTTTGAGGAATAAAGAGGCATATCTCTCTCCTTATTCTACTGCCTCTATAGATGGTCAGCATTTTGGTCATAGAGTCAAAATGAGAAATAATGGTTCCCTCACTATTCCTCTATCATAAGCCTCTCCCGTAAAAAAACACAAAAAAACTCACTTATCTAACAAACTTATCTAATATAACCTCATTATCCTTTCCCTCTTGCTGAACAGAGAATAACAAATAACTATCACTTATCTCTCTTTATTCCTCCTTATCTTCTCCCTCCAATTAAATAAAATCAATGTCTATCCCTCTTTATTTGTTTCCCTTATTCATCTACCATTCCCTTTAGGAGTTTATGATTATAACATTCTTATACCATGATATCCATTGTCATTACCGCTACTAAGTACCTTTTATATTCATACTTATCATATCCATTAGTTTACCATGCAACCAGTATCGGCATTGTTTGGATTTTTGGCTTTGCATTAGAAGCATCTACAAGATTTTGGGTAATTACAAAAAAAATCTCACCTATGCCTATAGGTTACAAAAAATCGAAAGAAAAAAAAAACATTGTACTTTTTTTTGTTACATTTCAAAAATAAGGCTTGTAATTGGAAATTGAAGTATAATTGAGCTAATTTTTATAATTGACCCAAAAATATTTCTTAAAAAGGAAGAATGTACGGTTGCCGGTTGGCAGGATCTACCTTCTCTACAGCTTCCAGGTTGAAGCCGCAATTCCTAATCATACATTTTAATCAACATCTAAAAAAACCACAGACTTTTAAAACTTAATTAATTTATGGCATGTGCGCCACATCAAAATTTTAACACCCACATTCGAAGATTTGATCTCCTTGTCGACAATAAAGCCACATTTGGATGTGGGAAGCATCCTCAAATATGGAGATAAAACTCCAACTAAGATTGTCGAATTACTATTTCATCATTTATTATATCTCTTTTAAAATAATTATTCCTTCATTATCTCGTAAATGAATAGAAAAAAGATATGGATTCTTGGTCACTCATGTAAACAATAACTCAATAGGAAAACAAGAAATAACTCCGTTTTCGCTCTCCTTTTTCTTTTAAAAACAGCCGACAACATGAATCAGGAATATGTTCCGCTATTCTAAATTTCTCGAACTTGTTGTTCATGTTATATTCCATAATCAAAGTAAGAATATCAGTTAAATTTTAACAGAATTCCATATTTCCATATAAAACAAAACCAAAGTCTCACACGCATCATCCATTGTCTTCTTCCACTCTATTTCTTCCTAAATCTCACCCATTAAATAAAATCGAAATCTCAAAAAATGTAGAACATATCACATTTCCTCAGTTTGGTCTTCCAAGTCGAAGTATCAGATTTTTTTCTGGATTAAAAACGTACCGTGTACCCCGAGATCCCACCGGGATCGGCGAAGCCGGAGGTGTGAAACACCGCGACGCAGCCGTCGAACGCCTCGCAGAGGCTCCCCATCTCCATCACGTCCACAACAATCACCTCCGCGCGCGCCCCTTCCATCTCACGAATTTTCTCCACGTCCCCTGAGCCGCCCACACGCCATCTTAATCCAATTTCCAAAAACTTACGCGAGACCGAAGGAGAAGAAGACGGATCGATACCTTCCGCATCGACGGCGATTCTGACGGAGAACCCGCGTTGGAGGAGGCGGCGGACGACGGCTGCGCCGACGAACGACGCGCCGCTGGTGACGCAGACGGGGCCTACCTCCGGGGGATCGACGACGGCGGCGATGGGAAGGAATGAGCCGCGTATGGGCTTCCCGGCGACGGAAGCAGAGCTACGGCGGGGGGAGAGGTCGTCGAGGTCCACCGAGAAGGGCATTACCGCCACCATTGTGATTGTTGTGCGGTGAATCAAATTCCGATGTGGGCGTTGTTGCGATGTGTGTGAAGAGAGGCGATTGGCATAATATATAACATATGTTTGAAGCGAGAAGGGAGGTGACCGGAGTCGAGCTGGAGGGAATGGAGGGCAGGTGATAGTGACGGCTAGGGATGCAAACGAACGAATACGAATGCGAATTCAGGTCATACCATAACCATATCCATATTATTTTACGAATACGAATACGAATACGAATGTTACACGAATGTAAAAAACCAAGATTCATATCCTCAAAATACGAATACGAATACGAAACGAATCTTTTACGAACGAATACGAATATTAAACGAATGTTAACTTTAACATGAATATTAAATTATAAATAAAAATGTACCTAGATTATTTGGTGACCATTTCCGCGTAACTTCCATCTTTTGTTTAACCACATTCCATGATTCAAACGAGCTGCACATGGTGCATAATATCTGCATTATATATCATAAAATAAGAGATCCTCTTGTGCAATCATATAATAAAATGGTAGAATATAATGTACATTGGAGGATTAAGATGATATACCAGATCAGCTACAATTACGAGGGAGGGCGAGGGAGGCGCATGCTTGTGGCTGTGAAGGAGGATGAGAGAGGCGAGGGAGGGTGGCTGCGGCTGCGAGGGAGGGCGAGGGAGATATCAAATTATCAACTGATACATTAACCTCTCCCGTCAAAATTGCAACTTGTGGGTGCTAGCAAATCTTGACCTACAGACAAATTTCTACTCAAATTCGGATTCTGCCAACGATGAGTGCAATGTCTTAACTCAAAAAATACTGTGAATTGAAAATTTGAGGATACACTGTGAACTTAACGGCAGAGAACAATTAGCCACAAATGGGATGAGGTGCAGAAGAAAATGAAGTATATATTTGTTATCGAAGTACATGTCTAGACCACTTAAACCTATGCCACCGAGAAATCGAGTTTCAGAAATTATGATAGTCTCCCAAGTCTTCCTCTTGCAAGCCATGGCATACGAATCTTTGCTATGTGGTAGGATAAATTTGAACATCTGTAGTTCGAGGTGGAATCCACAAGTAATATCTTCCATGATCACACAAAACCATTCAAAAACACACAAAAAGCCCAAATTTTACCCCTCGCCCGACATGTGTGAATCAAAACAAAAGAGCCCCATAAATCAAGCACACAAAAAAGGGGGAAAACGTGGGTGGAACAGAGATAGTTTGGGAGCACGTACAGGTGAAGAGCCTCGAGGAATCTATCGTGTTCCGGCTCCGTCCAGCTCTCCCTCGACTTGGTGATGGTGTAAGGCTTCCGGACCTTCTTGTTCGATTCCTCGCAAGGAGATCCCGCGGCGTTGGCGTTGCCCTCCTCCTTCCCCATCTTATCGCTGCTCATGCCTTCGTCTTCCTCAGCTGCAAGTGTGCTCTGCTGGTAGACTACAGTCGACGGAAACGAGAGAAAGGGGACGACCAGAAAAAAGAGATTGGTACGTGGTGGGTGCGGATGGGGTGGGGAAAGGAGGGGGAGGGGCTTTGGGATGTGACCCGCGTCGGGGGTATGGGAGTTGGGGGATGTTATTGTTAACCCTAATGTTATTTAAAATATTAAATATATAATACGAATATTCGTATTCGTAACCGTATCCGCAATTTTTATTCGTATTCGTATTCGTATTCGCATTCGTTAACTCGAGATTCGTATTCGTATTCGTATCCGTAAAAAATTCGTTTCGAATATTCGTATTCGTATTCGTATTCGCCTGTTTTAGAAAAACAAGAACCATATCCTCTTAAAAACGAATACGAATACGAACGAATACGAATATAACCACATCCGTTTGCATCCCTAGTGACGGCCTTCGCGGTAGGTACGGGTAGTGGCGGGGGACGGTGTAGTCACCTCTCGGTATGTTCAGACGCCGCCATCTGCTGTTAGTTTTTAATCTATTTTTACACCAATAAATACCCCATAATATAGAGAGTTTTTTTACACCATACAAAAGACTATTCAATTACATTGTAACCCATTTAATTTTTTAAGGCATTTCCACACCCATTACCTTGTATACTTTCACAATTACTTCTATACTTTCACAATTACATATATACCTGAGTAACCCGTCACCGTATTCGTTTTATACATATTTGGATATCTGTATCCGTATATGTTTTAGAATGGATATGGATATGCATAACATACTTATTTTTAAAATGGTTTTAAAGACAAAGTAATCTTGATTGCTTGAGATGAATACATTACGTGTATCGAATAAAGATGAAATGTAGTGCATACACAGATGAAATACATACTTTCAATCCATAAGGTCGATGTTTTGATCGAGATTTCGAAAAAATAGAAAGAGAGTGGCAAAATAGCTTATGTCGCGATCGATCAAGGCACAACAGAGAATATGCTCCGACAAATCTATGAGACTTTCACCGTCCGAGATGCAAACACATCGTCTGCCTCTTCCTAAGAGTTACCGTCTGGTTAAATGGTTGGGACGGATTGAAGCAAGTTCCTCGAAATGGCTGCATGAAGTCCGACTTTTTTGTAAGAGTATGGAGTTTTAGATGGTTGGAATGGTAGATGTGATGTGATGTAGCGATATTTTTTATATGTTATATGTTATATTTACGACTAGAATATGATCGTTACGTTAGCTTGTTGAATACGATCAAGGGGTTTATATTGTGTTGTTGATTGATTAATGTCTCGTTATGTTAGTAATGCTTAAGATTTAAGGCACCAAAGATAAATAATGAAGATCGGAAGAAGTTTGAAGTACAATTTCAAAAGAGTTGGAAGCATATGTTTTTTATTGAGATTTTTTTGCAAACAATACTAATTTTATATAATTTTAGAAAGTCTCATTTGTCCCTCCTATAAAAGGAAAATGTGCCATGGATTTTAAAGAAATAATTGTTATATCATCTAATACAATATCTTCTAATATCCATATTTTTCTTATTTTTTTGTTTTTTTTCTAAAAAATACTTCCATGGATTTTCATAACTCTATTCATATATTATGTCATTCATGTTTCGTGCGAAATAGAGAGGCCTACGATCTTCATCCAGACACATCGATCTCAACAATTCCGCGATCATTAAAAATACCATTTTGAATGCTGCTCGTAGGAGTATTTATTTCTCATGAAACTTGAATGACATAATATATGAATATAATGATGAAAATCCACAAATTTATTTTTTTAAAGAAAATTAAAAAAATAAAGAAAATAAGACGGAGAGCCAAAATAGCTCTCCAGAAGGCAACCCCATCCCCCCCCTAATATTATTTAACAATGACTGTTATTTGTTTTTAAATCATCATTAATTATTAAAACATATTAATATTCGATGGTATAGGCGATTTTTCGAAATCATGCACTATTACATGTCCATTTTTCCATGTTATTAAATATGCATTTTTTTATCTATCATATCTCAATAACTAACATTTCTTTATATATTCCCTATATGTCTAATTGACTGTTTCATTCAAAGTGGAGTAGAAAAACTTGACTTCCAAAAATAAAAATGGTCAAAACAGTACTACTACTCACTCACTGTTGATTTTGCACACGAAGTCCACACCAAACATTCAAATTTCTTATGGTCTTAATATATATGAGAGCACGTGGCTTTCTACCAACCCCTCACGCTCTTCCTACCCATTGAGGACATCGTGGAAACTTCGGCGTGCATGGGTGGGGCACATGACACGAGTCACAACTAAGGACGCAGATGGTTACGGATATATCCGTATTCGATTCGTTAGCGTATCAGTATTCGTTTTATACAGATTTTGATGTCTGTATAGAGATGAATATGGATATGGCTATATTCGAATATCTGCTTATTGTATTCGAATATTTACTTGATACGGATATCCGTATTCAAATATTAATCGAATACGGATCGAATATGGATAAGGTTGTATAAATTTTTCAGAAACAGATACGAATATGGGAATGGCTTGAATATCCGGATCCAGATCCAGATATCTAAATAATATACTTAATATTGTTTTATATATTAGTTAATAGAATATAAGCCACAATCCTGTGTTATTATATTAGTATTATACATTATAAAATACAATATATTAATGATATTAATAAACTTCATTTGTTTGAGGATGGGCATAAACAGAAGTTACAAAACCTTGTCTCCTTTTTGCTTCCAGTTAAGAACGCAAGTCACCTTGACTGCTCCCTTTTGTCATGATGCAACTTATTTTTCATTGTCATTTTTTAAAATCATTATGAACTTTGATAAAAATTCAATTCGTATTCGTATGTAATCTTTATTCGGTCTATATTCGTACTCCATGTTTATGGGATCCATATTTGGATTTCACTCTTTATTCGATTCATATTTGGATTAGGTCTTTATTCTATCCATATTTGGGTCCGCTCTTTATTTGATCCGTATTCGGATACGATAAATATCCGATTCAGATTCGTATCCATATTTTTAAAGATATGATTTCCTTAATGCATATCCGAATCATATTCGAATCCCCATTCGTAATCAATAAAGATGAAACGAATGTGGATATGGAAATAAGCGTATCTTATCCGTATCTTATTTGTTTTCATCCATATGTCCGTATTTGTATCCGTTTTAAAATGGATATGGATATCGTTTTGATATCCGCAAACATCCGTGTTTGTATCTCCATTTTTATATATAAATATATAGTCATAGATTTATTTTTAACCTATATAACATAATTCTATACATTCTTTACTATATTTGTATAATTTTTATGATATAAACACATTTAGTAAATTTATATCATGTGTTTTCCATCTAATTTGTGTATATTTAAGTCGAGTCTATAGAATATTTCTAACATTACTTACATGCGATCATTCGTATCCATTTTTTTAAAGATATGGTAAGATAACTTTAATATCCGTCAATATCTGTATCCACGTCCGTATCCGTATTCATACAGATGGGCAATGATGATTTCTACTGCAATATCTATGGTAGAGATGGAAACCATGACATATAGATATGAATTGAGATATCATCACATTATTTTTTATTTTTAAATTTAAATACATATACATATTTAAGAGAAATACATAGATTGTACAGTAATATCATCAAAATATAGATACAAATAGAAAATGATTATCTAGATTTTTGAATTAATACCTAAAATAATTGACGTTGAAAAAAATACTTAATATAACAAAGAGCACATAAATATTGTTGAAGCCACAATAATACATGGTGAGATCTATCATCAAGATATGAGCTTTACGAGGGAAGCCTATCAGTTGATTGCACCCACTAAAACAAAATTGTTATATGCTCACAAATGATTTAATTAATTGTTGTCATGTAATTATTGCAAATTAGTTTTTGTTCTTCTAAATTAGCATCAAATGTTATATGATAAATGTTCATATAATAATTGCTAGAGCTATCAGAAAATTCCCAGATTCGACATTCGCTCAGATTCAGCTCGCTAAAAGTTCGATTCATATTCAATTCGAAAATAATCGAACCAAACCTGAACACTTATTTAGGCTCGATTAAATAAACAAACCGAACCTCAAAAACATAGGTTCGCTTAGGTTTGGTTCGTTAAACGTTCGATTATATACACACATACATACATACATACATAAAAGTATGTATATGTACATATTGTAGATATAAGGAAAAATACATTATATATTTATAAAAGGGCATTCACTTATTTTCCCAAACTCATCAATCATCCACTCCCTAAGTCCCTATTCCTTATTCCTGAAATCCACAAAACCCTCCCTTGCAGCTGCAGTTTTTCCCTTAAACAGAAACAGCTGCACAACATTCATTCTTAAACAAATATTTAACAAGCTAAACCGAACCTTTAGAACAATATCCGAGCCAAACCGAACTTGATTACAGTTTTTATTTTATCGAGCTGAACAAACCCGAGCCTGAAAGTATGCTAAACGAACCGAACCAAGTATGGGTTGGTTCGCTCAGGTTCGGCTCATTTACACCCCTAAGATGTCTTCTTCATTGAATTATCGTTCATTAAAATATGCAATAATCACTGTTAAATTTAACAATGGTTTAATAAAAGTCAGAGTGAACTTTTGTTATATGCGTCGTTGCTAGGAACGTAATAACGTGTAAAATTTTTTTTGTGAATTTAATTGATAAATTAACGAACTATGATCATTATTATATATTTAAATCTGAAGATATCCTTGTCTTAGGCTAATTTTGTTGTAGCGTATAGATGGTAACTTTTTTCTAGTAGTAGGTTCGGTAATTTCGAAGGTCTGAAGCTTCCTCCTTGGAATTTGAACCTGAGTCCTTTATGAAGCTTAGTAATCCGATTCAAATACTTTTTTGTTTACCATATAAAAAAATAAAAAAAATTATAGAAACTAATATACATGTATACACACAAATGATAAAATAAAGAATATGAAAGTTCAAAGAATATCAAAAGTTCACATATATTTATTTTCGTATCTGTATTTGTATTGGTCAAATTATATAAAAAATAACACTCATATACATATTTAATATTCATCAAATATAAATTTTTATACCCATATCCAGATTTCACAAACCTAAATGAAGATATGCTTATCATCTTTAGAATAGATACAAACACAAACGAATAAGTATATATTTGTTTGGAGAAAACGAATACGACTACTCCTGCTCCAATTTTCTTTACTTTTTTTATTTTTTTGGAAAATAAAAATATAGATTTTCATCACTATATCCTCATAATATGTCATTCAAACTTCATCAGAAACAGATACTCTTATACCCCACATCTATAATAGATAATTTTAACGGTTTAGAATTGTTATAATCGACATGTTCTGGATGGAGGAAATAAGAATCATTGTTTCTGACGAAATTTGAATAGTATATTAAGTGGATATAGTGATGAATTTTTTTAATTTTTCAAAAAAATAAAAATAAGGGAAAAATAAGAATCTTCTTCCTCGATTGCTAGAGAACTTCTTTCAAGGTTCCTGTTGCACATCTAGATTTACTTACTATCAATGATCGAGTGTAACTTGGGGTTGCCAATAGAATTTTTCTTCTTTTTATTTTTTGGATGCCTACATTGAAAATCATACTCAACAATAAAAAAGTGGGCTGATTTACTTAGAAATGTATATATCAATAAAGTGCTTAAATTATATTTAAATAATAGATTATGTAAACATTGATATGCATGATGATGTGCACCATTATTGGATTAGTTAAAAAGTGGCACATGCCCCCAAACCCATGTCATATTATAAGTATTGTGATGTGTGATAATGGAGTGCTACGAGTGTGTATATGTGCCAAACATTCAAATTAGTATTCTTTGTACTTTTCCTTTGAGTGTATACATTAGAGTAAAAGGGAATCTCTCATGTTATGTCGTATGTGATAAAAAAATATTTTAAAAATAAAAGGAAAGTATTACAAAGCAATCGTGAAATATTCTATATTTTATGGATTTGAATGTTGTCATGTAAACCACAGTTATGTGTAGAAATGGTATTAACAAAAATAGAAATGCTACGGTGGATTTGTGGTCACACACATGAAAGGACCGGATTTTAGAACAATGTGATCAGATGGAATGTAACGTCATGAACTTAGGTTCCTAGTCCGTTATAGAGTAAAACTAGCCTAACGACTGTTGGGTTCGTATCCAAATAGATCTGTTGACAACCATCCAAAATGCTTAAGCTCAAGTTGTCAAGTAGTAATCCCCGTCACTTATAAACCACTCTCACACTACATGAGTTTTAGATGAGGCACAATATTTTTGGAGATATGGGTGTTACAACCTCCCTCTGGGTCAATGTCCAAATGGATCCGTTGACAACCACCCAAAATACATAAGCCTCAAGCAGTAGTCCCCGCCATTTATAAACCACTCTCACACTTTGTGAGTTTTAGATGTGGGACTATATTTGGGGGTATGGATGTTACAACCTCTCTCATTTATATTTGCAATGTCCTTGTTGCCACATGATCCATCACTTATTCCCGGTGACAGTGGCGATTGTACATTCCGAGTAGTCATTTCCTCATATCTCTTTGTAGGGACGGCTCCACCTCTCAGGTAGCCCTTTCCACTATCAGAGAAAATTAGCTCTGATACCATTTGTAACTTCCCAGACTTAGGTTCATGATCTGTTATCGAGAAAAACTGACCTGACAACTTGTTGGGTTTGGGTCCAAATGTATATGTTGACAACCACCCAAAATGCTTAAGCCCAAGTTGTCAAGTAGTAATCCTCATCACTTATAAATGACTCTCACACTTTTGTGAGTTTTAGACGTGGGACTATCTTTGGGGGTATGGGTGTTACAAGGAAAGTTTATGCATCTCCTATTGAGGATAAGATGAGAGACAAACAATTAAGGTGATTTGGCCATTTTCGAAGGAAGTCTACTGATGCACATGTTAAAAGATGCGAAATTTAGGGTGCGTTCGGTTCGGAAATAAGCAGGAATAAGGATGGGGAATAAGGAGAATAAGGGTATATTCTTTGTTCGGCTGAAGGATAGGAATAAGGAGAATCAGGTGAAATAAAGGTAGGTAAGGTGGGATAAAGATAGGAATAAGAGTGAAATAAGATGGAATAAAGGAGAATAGTCGTACCACTGGGAACCGTGTTGAGAGGAGAATTGACCCCTTATTCCAGGGCATATTCTCCAACCAAACAGGGCCTAAAGGCTCGAGAAATGATGGAAGGAGACTATATGAAGAGATCCTAATTACTTGAATCTAAGTCCAATAATTACCCAAAATATATCTGAATGGAGGCAAAGAATCCATGTAGCCGACTCTACTTAATGCGAGGGAAGGTTTCGTAGTTGTTATTGTATACTTTGAGGGTATACCAATTTGACTACAATGGGGTATTCGAAACTCCATGTAGTTAGTGCAAAAATGTAGGAATCGTTCAAAAAATCTTGGTCCATGGTTGAAACTAAACACAAGTCAAATCACTTGTGCAACATAGGATTTTAGTTGACCTAAAGATGCAGTCGACTTAATTGTGACCTAGCCTTCGGGCCTTTAGTCGATTAACAAGATGGTCTAGTTGACTGATTTCGACAAATTAGTGCGTTAAATCGTGGATTCATGCAATTTCGACATCATGTCTACCATTTTTCAACATTATCTAGAATGCGACACCACATATACGGTCATGTGGATATCTTTGCTTCGCGGTGGGGGATACCCACAATTCGCTAGGACAGAGTTGTAATATTGAATTGTAGTTCGGATTTGGACTCCTTCCAATTCCAACCTAGGGTTCCAAGGACCTCTCTAAGGATGTATATTGACCTTTGTGTTATTGCTCAAGTACCAACAAAAATTACTTTTCGTCACGAACCTTTGGCGACGGAATATGGTTTTATGGCGACAGAAAATAGTATGCTGACGGAAATTCTGCCATGAAAACCCTGTCGCCGAAAACGTCGTCGCCAAAGACTTTGGCGACAGATTTCCGTCACCATAAAAAGTCTTGACAGAAATTCCGTCACAATATCTTTCACATTTTTCAATAGTTGAATCTGCAATTTAAATGCTTTAATATAAATTATAGCTGGCACATTTTCTTGCATTTACGCATTCATTACACATAAATTCAGGTTGGTTTCCCATTAAGAAGCAATTGCCCAATTTAAAGGACTACGTTTTTTGAACCCTTTGATGACAATCTATCTGATACCGAATTTTTTATATCATTTTCAAAAGAATCTTTATCCCATTAAGAAGCAATTGCCCAATGTTTATTCCATTTTTTTCAAGATGGGCTTTAGTAAGGCCCAATAGAGTAGTCTGCTTTACTAGGTTCCCATTAGGGTTGGGCATTGGGCTGGGCCGGCCCGACCCGGCCCAAAACCCGACCCGTATAACCCGACCCAAACCCGAACTCGAAATTTAATGGGCGGGCCGTGGGCCCTAAAATGAGCCCATATTGATTAGCGGGCCGGGTTTGGGCCTGAGAAGGCCCAAACCCGTTAGCCCGATAGCCCGATCCATTCTAAAGCAAGTATATTCATATCTAGTACGGTATAATTATATCAATTATATTCATGTTCATTCCAAATACTGTGTTCTAACTTTAATATCCTTATTCGAGTGTAGAACAAATTCTTAGACACATTAATAATCATATCCATTAGTGGATTGAGGATATTATTACATTAATATACAAGATCATTACATTAATATGCAAGAATGGAATCTGTGTCCTCAAGTGTTACATCATGTACAACTGTAAGTAACTAATCTGTATTGGGTCATAGTGCCCGCATCTACAATAGAATATGTAATGATGAATTGAATGGTGGTTTAAGTCGCCATATTTTTACCACATTTGTATTTCCAACATACAACTAATGTTAAAATCACAAATTAGTTAGCATGCTTTATAGTTTTAAACATGCACATATGCATAAGAAACAACCACACAAATGCAAGAAGAATGGAAGACATGATATTGGTATACACATGTGTTAAATTGGGCCGGCCCGACCCGAACCTGACCCATTTTGTTTGGGCCAGGTTTGGGCCTGGGCCTAATTTTTGAAAATAAAATGGGCCTAGGCCCGACCCGTTAGCCCATATTCTAAAATGGGCTTGGGCCGGGCCAAGGCAAACCCGGCCCGAGCCCGGCCCATGCCCAACCCTAGTTCCCATTCCAAGTGTGATGGCCCAAAATATAAGGCCGTCTTGATAGAACACCATTCCTTTGTACTCCTTTTGTGTTTTAAGAAACTTCAAAATGGCGATTTTCTTCATTAGGTCCCCAGCTCGTGCATTTATCTTCAAAGAATAGCTCAAAGGATAGCTTTTCAATAAATCCCTACTGCAAATTAATATCAAGTTAACATAATGCAGTGCAAGCTTATTGAAGGTTTTAGTTGATAAGGCACTTATCTTTAGTGCACACATCATATTGATATATTGATGTGTGCACTTCCAATCTTCAACACCAAGGAGCTAGTTAGGACAATGCCATTGATATAAGAAAATCTTATTATCAAGTTGTTTTTCATTAAACCATCATTCAAATAAGAAGATCCATGCATCCCAAGAAAATTTAGGAGACCAACATATTACCTTGAAATAAAAAGAGATGAAAATGGTGAAAGGACTTATTCTTTGTGCATGCATCCAAAGATGTGTGCACTTCCTTTCTTCTAAGACAAGGAATCAGTCTAAAGAATAAAAAATTGAATAGCATAATCTTCATCTAAAATAAAACCAAATCAATCTTTGAATATTGAAGATATACTAACATGGTTCCAGGAAAATGCCCTACTCCCTCTCCCATATGATTTCTCCATCTGAGAAAACAAGGAGATCATTTATTTGTTCAAACTTGTAATCAAGAGCAGAAAAGTATTTATTTCTTTCTTTCTGATATTTATAAACTCAGTATCAGAAAGAAAAAGAGCATTCTTGGTTTCATGATATTTATAGAGAGCAGTGATGCCTTCTCAAGATAAGTGTCTGAAAGTTGACACCATTCCATATAACTCAATGGGGGACCTCTCTTGATCTCATAGCATCTGATCTTATAATACTCAGCTTTCACTACAATAAAATAGTCTTCCGATAGTCGATGGCGACAATTGTCGCATCATTATTATAACTAGCTATATCAACAACTTCAATGCTGGTAGCTTCAGTGGAGCTTGTTAGATCAGTTCGATTGGTGAAAGTTGTGTCGACACCACATCCATATGCATCGATGCCCCTGGAGACAGATGCAATAAAGAACAGATTAAAGAAATCGGTGTTGGGGATTCAAATCCATCAATGTTTCAAAGCCCACAAAACCAAAGACATATGTTCATTATACGAAAAAAGAACCAATAAAGAACATACAACAAACGTAGTTAATATCAACACTAAGAGATGGAAGGAGAACCAATGTTATTTAAAATAAACTTAACAATTCAGATTAATATGCATATGCTTTTTACACTATCCTATTCCATATGTCATGAGCTTCCATGCATAATCATCTACTTCCGACAAACATTCAAGAGGGAGAGAACTGTATACTAATAGAAGATCGATAGGCTCAAACGAGACACTAGTGTCTCGTTTGAGCATATCGATCTTCTATTAGCGATGCATCTTCTTATGAAGAGGGTTCCCTTATCGTGCTTCGACCTTGCATAGATCTGCATATTCTTGAGTCAAGTAAGCTTTCATGCCTGCTATATTTGATTGTTGCACCTTGCGATCCAAAAACAAGAAGCTTGGCTTGGCAACATCAGACCCTCGCTCATCGCGTTAATAGATCTTCTCCCTCCTCACTAGGTATTGTGTGGTTGATTGACTAATGTCTCATTGTGTTAGTAATGCTTAAGATTTGAGGCACTAAAGAAATATAATGAAGATCGTAAGGATTTTGAAGTAGCATTTCAAAAGGTTGGAAGTATACCTTTTTATTGAGAATTTTTCGCAAGGAATTCTTTTTTTTACATAATTTTAGACAATCCCATTTGTTCATCCTATAAAAAGGAAAAAGTGCAATGAAAAATACAAGAAGGAGAAGTTTTCTTTGTAAATAATTTTTAAAGACCCACTTGTCCTTTCCATAGATAGAAAGAAAAATGATTCTTTTCTTCCATGATGGAGAAATAAGAAGGAGATGTCATTTTTTTATATAATAATAAGTATTTTCTAGATAAAGTGATCACATTATAACAATGATGTCCCAAAACAAAGCAGGTGTTTAGTGACATTTATTCAAGATCTATCACTATATCATCCATTATTAAAAATAATGAGTAATATTATACGTTGCTAAATGATATTTTTAAACTAAAAATTAAAGATGAAAGCCATATATGTTGTCATATCATTAGCAATGCTCTATAAAGCAATGTATATCTGTTGCTATCTTTCAAACTTTCAGCCAATCATCTTTATTTCAAAAATAGTTACACATTCGAATTTCGAAAAATAACAACATATAAGAATTGTATATATACATTTCTAATGGTGTTGCTACATACATAACTTTTTTCGCTAATTTTTAGTATAAAAAATCATTAATCAATGGATAATATAATATTCGTAACAATATAGTTAACAATAGACATTATAGTGAGAAATTTAAAATAAACGTCACTTTAGATCCAATTTGTTATAGTATGCCATCTATAGTATCTTTATCTACAATATTCATTGTCATTATCTCATAAGTTAACCAAACAACAAAGAACAAAAAATCACTTATATCCTATTCTTCCTTGTTTCTTATAACTGGTTCAGAACAAAGTAACTTTATCCCAAAATTATGGAATTTAAAATCATAATCCAATGCGACAATGAAATTGGCTTATAAGAACAAATATTCAAGAAATATTTGCTATATCATCTAATAAAATATCATCTAATATCATGTATATAGCAATTATTATTATTTGTTTTAAATTCGTCCTTAGTTCTTAAATATTATTGACATTCGACGTTATAGACGATTTTACCCAATCATGCATAATGCATTATTACATGTCCATTTTTTAATGTTATTAAATATACATTTGTTTATGTATTATATATTAATAACTAACATATTTTTATATATTCCACATATGTCTTAGTTAGTTATTGACTTTATTTCATTCAAAGTGGAGTATAAAAACTTGACTTCCAAAAATAAATTGTCAAAATAGTTTTAATTACTGTTCATTCTGTTCACAAGTCCACACCAAATATTCAAAGTTCTCGTCTATGGTCTTAATATGAGCACGTGACTTTCTTCCAACACCTACCAAGAACCTCATTAGACACGGTTTTTTTTAAATAATTGTCAATTTAATCCAAATTAAAGAAATAGACATGAATTTTAAATAATTAATATTTTAAGTATAAATTGGTACTGCCGTTCTGATTTGAGGACGGAACTCAAACCGCATCTCAAGTGCCAATTTGGGTGGTTAATTTTCACTCATATCTAAGACAGTTTACATATTTATCCTTCTCATAAAGTTATGATTTTACATAATACCTTTTATGTAAACGGTTAAAAATATGTATATGGATACAAATATGGATGCACATATAACCACAACTATTCACACAAATATGAAACTATTGCACCATATCATAAAAAAAATGTATAAAGATGATAAATGGATATGAATCAAATATGGATAATAATAGAAGTACTCTGTATATTAGCTTAAATATATATGCATTGAATAACTTATACAAAATATAAAATATACCAAATGCATTTATTTTGTATAGTTATATCAATTATGGTTTAAGATATTCTACAATTATGCTGCATATACTTAGGGCCCGTTCGGTAGGAGAATAAGCCGGAATAAGGATGGAGAATAAGGGGAATAAGGGTCTATTCTTCGTTCGGCTGGAGGATAGGAATAAGGAGAATAAGGTGAAATAAAGGTAGATAAGGTGGGGATAAAGATATGAATAAGAGTGAAATAAGATGGAATAATGGGGAATAGCCGTACCACTGGGAACCGTGACGGGAGGAGAATTGGCCCCTTATTCCAGGGCCTATTCTCTAACCAAACAGGGCCTTAGAAGTTAGAAATAAATCTACAATAATATATATATATATATATATATATATATATATATGCAAATGGGGATGCGGATATCAATTTGAAATGAGTATCCATATCCATTTTAAAACATATATGGATACATATGTCAAATCTTTATAACAGATACGATGACAGATCGGATATGGGTATATAAATATGGGGTTGGGGAGCATGCACCAAGATGCATGTAATTTTATATGCACTGGAACCTATATCTTCCATGTTTTTCTACTTTTTTAGAAAATATCACCATGTATATTCATCTATATATCCTTATATTATGTCATTCGAATTTCGTCAGAAACAGAGACTCCTATGTCCTCCATATAGAACATGTCGATTACAACAATTCTAAGATTGTTAAAATTACATGTTCTAGATGGAAGGCATAGAAGTCTCTGTTTCTGACGAAATTTGAATAATATATAGGAGGGATATAGGGATGAATATATATGGTCATATTTTCCAAAAAAGTAAAAAATGTGGAAGATATAGACCCAATGCATGTAAAATTACGCACTTGGGTGCATTCTTCCTTTTCCCTATAAATATATATATTTGCATACTTAATTTTTTTTATAAATATATATATTTGCATACTTAATTTTTTTATTTTTGTAGATACTAAAATAAAAAGAATGTCATTTTAATTTTTTTGGATAGGTATATGGGTCAAAGTATTATTTGTAGGTTTGTTTATTCGCCTTAGTCCCTATGATAACGAATGCAACCAAATAATCATTATGCATCTATTATCATATCCATTTTTAAGCGGATATGGATCACATTTTGATTTTGTGATTATGAATACGGGTAAGAAAATCATGGTTTTTTCACAAAGATGTGGATATTTGTATATTTTCATTTTTTTAGAATACAAATACAGTATCTCAATGCAGTATAAACCCATAAATTTAGTATATTAGATATCAATATCCATATCCAAAGGAATTTAGGGTTTTTATCAGTTGTGTCCATCTGAGATATTGTAATATCAATTATGCCCCTCTATTTTTTAGAATATATGTTGTGCCCTCTACTTCTTGCCGTTAAATCACTTGTGCCCTTCATTACTTAAGCCGTCAATGAGTTGAATTTAACCATGATTTTCTCAAACCATGGTAAGGTTAAGAGGAGCATAGTTGTCCAAAATCTCCCCTACTCTTCCTCCCACTCCCCAACCTCATGTGTTCCCTGCTCCTCCTCCTTCCCCCTCCTCCAGCGTCCCCTCCTTCGACGTCCCCTCATAGACACGCTGGAGACGGGCTCGAAGGCTTCACTGTAGGGGGGGCTGGAATCAGCCTTGGACTTGGCGAGGGCGATCTTATCGTGGGACTCAATGAGGAGGAAAGTGGCGGAATAGATGGGGGCAAAGGAGCCCTCTGGGATGATGATGGCGGCGAGATAGCCATCGTTGAAGGTCTCAACGTCCATATCGACCTTGTTGGACTCAACGACGATGGAGACAATCACATCCAAGAGGGGCATGAAGATCTTGCCCTCCACCATGATGGAGCTCAATGTTGGCATGAAGATCTCGCGAATCTTCGCCTTCGCCTTGATCCTGATGACGTTGCTATCTAGGGACAGAGGATATGAGGGGGAGGAGGAGGTCGGTCTAGGAAGGCTTGGGTGGAGGAGAAATAATCCTTAAGATCTATCAACAATGGATCCTTCAAACTTGGAACAGTTTGACAAACAAACCTTAAGATCTCTTCATTATCATTCAATAAGATAAACCATCAAAATTGAACGCATCGGGTTAATTTTACTTTATTTTTCAAATGAATGATCGTATACACTATTATTTCATCATACTTATCTCAAAGATCCATGTCTAGTGCTTTAGAAAACATAACCTAAAAATATTATCCCAACTACGTTGTAGATTCAATAATTGTATATATAATGTCAATGACTTAAGTCCCCGGTCCATTATCGATGAAAATTAGTCATACAACCATCGAAAATGCTTAAGCTCGAGTTATCAAATAGTGATCCCCGCCACTTATAACTCACATCCACACTTTGTGAGTTTAGATATGAGACTATGTTTAGATGTTGGGGTGGTACAACATACGATAACAATATATGAAATTTTCCTTAAAGACATGTTTAAGCAAAGGAAAGATTCGTCTTATAATGGAGTTTGTTTTTCCCTGAAGTAAACGTGTACCTCATTTTTTCCTTCAACCAAATAATATAAATAGAATATCTAAGCAAGGTTTTTTTATTAGCCAAAGGATTAAAGCCCGTGATAACTCTATTTCTTAAATTAAAGATGGTTTTTATATATTATTATGTATAAAAGGAAACTATAAATGTAATATTCTGCATAATCATCGCTTAAATAACAAAATAGTAGAATTGTATACATATACAAATATATGTATTATCATATCCATACCAAAACAAAACAGATCTATCAGATCTATCGTAGCTCTTTTTTTTGTAAATCGATCAATATATCTTCCATTGTTAAATATATAATAGTGACATTATTTATTGTGAAATTATTTTTTTTAGTATTGATACATTGACTTTAATATTTGAAAATTAGCAGTGGATATCATATTTGTTGCTATATTATTAACAATGGTCTATACAACTATGCTTATCTAGTCGTATTTTTCGAAATTATAACTAATTGTCACTAAAGTTTGAATTAAAATTTAATGACAATTAGCATAAATTTGTAAAATAGTAATGATAAGTGTTGGTACATCCATTGTTGCTCATAATATAAAAACATATATGTAATTCATCATTCAAGTATAAAAACAATTTTATGATGAATGATATCTCCGTTATATATTTAACAATGGATAATATAGCGAAGATATTTAAAAAAGACTCCACTAAAGACCCACTTTATTACAACTTCTTATCCTTTTTAAAATTCAAATGCGAACATGAATACAAATATCATACTTATGTGTAAAATAATAGATCATATTCTCAAAATACGGATATAAATGTAAAAGGGATATTGATTATTTGGATATTAATATTTAATAAATGAAAATAGATTAATATAAAAATACTGAAGAAATCCTGTTTTACTTACTTTATCCGTAATTACTAACCCTTTTTATTTTTTGGGTTTGAGATATACAATTTTCTCTTAACTTCATTACTTGAAATTCCCAAAGCCGCTCGATTCAGCCAACTTTCCAAAGAAATAGCTTAGTCATGTATTTTATTCAAGCTTTGATTTTGGATGTTAGAGGTTTTAAATTAAATAATATGATTTAATATTGAAATGCATATGATCGTATATATTGATCAATTTCCATTTTATCAATAAAAACAATCGAATATATAAAAAAATGAAAGTATTGAATATATATAACTTCCAATTAGCAACATGTATACTTTTTTTGAATGAATATTTTGTTACTTTATATAAATTGCGATATGTTCAATAGATCTATGGTAAATGCGTGCATTATATTTATTCAAAACCTTGAAAATGAATATTTGCATTTCTATCCTTCAAGATTTGTACATTTGTACCTGTATTTGTATTTGTCAAAAAAATATATTATAGGGATTTTTACCCGGCAGACCCTGTAATTTTTTGCAATTACCGCTACGACCTTCGAAACATCCTAATTCCTCCCCCGACCTCGTAAACTTGCTCCGTCTTACCCAACAAACCCTACCGTCAATTTTAACTATATTTGAGTCAATTACTTGAGTTAGTCTTGAGTTAACCTAACCCATTTGCCATCCAACGGTTAAGATTAGTCAAAATAATAAAAAACTTGCGAGGCGCAGGGAGGGCGGGGCTCCAGGGAGCAGCAACCGCAGGGGGGCGAGGGGAGGAGGGTGGGGGGTCCATCACCGTGGGGGAGTAGGGCGAGGCTCCAGGGGGGCGCGGGGCTCCGGGGGATGGGCGCGGCGGGCGGGAGGGACGCGGGCTCCAGAGCGCAGGGAGGGCGGGGCTCCAGGGAGCAGCAACCGGGGGGGATGGGGGTAGGGGGTACATCGCCGTGGGGGAGCAGGGAGGGGCTCCGGGGGGTGGGCGCGGCGGGCGGGAGGGGCGGGGCGCGGGCTCCAGGGCGCAGGGAGGGCGGGGCTCCAGGGAGCAGCAACCGGGGGGGGTGGGGGTGGGGGGGGGGGGGGGGGTGGGGGGCGGGGGGAGGATGGTGGGGGGTCCATCGCCGTGTGGGAGCAAGGCAGGGTTCCGGGGGGTGGGCGCGGCGGGCGGGGCTCCGGGAGGGTGGGCACGGCGGGCGGGAGGGGCGGGGCGCGGGCTCCAGGGCGCAGCGGGCGGGCGGGGCTCCAGGGGGCGCGGGCTCCAGGGGGCGGGGGGCGAGGCCCAACCCCTCACCTGCACACTTCCATAGTAGCACCACCACAGCCATGGAGACCAAGACCTCCCGCCGCCCTATCGCTGTCGTCTCCAGCTTCGAGGGCTGGGGACGGTGAGGAGGGAAGGAGCAAGGGAAGGAGCTGGGCACTCAATGTAAATTTAATAAACAAGTTGGGCATAATATAAAAGAAATTAACGGAATCCGATTAATTTAAATGGTTAAATGAACGGGGGTTAACCACAGGGTCTGTAGGGTAAGAGTTAACAAGTTTAGGGGGTCGAGGGAGGAATTAGGATGTTTCGAAGGTCGTAACGGTAATTGCAAAAGATTACAGGGTCTGCCGGGTAAAAATCCCTATATTATAACTGCATTTGTGGATGTCATATTTCAATATTTTTATTTGGATTCCTATTGCTATGATGAAGAAAACACCATTCAAATCTTTTGTTAAAACGAATACGTATATATTTATATCTATTTTCATGCATTTGTTGTAAACAAACAAGAGATTCAATGGTTGGGATTAAGATGATTCATGTCGAATCCTCTCCACTTATTGTGATCCTCTAGACTTCTATTGGACAGTTGGTGATTATTTTAACATAAACCTCTGCGGGGGATATCGAATGCACCAGAGAGATCCTCTGTTGTGGACCGTAGTGTTGTATATGTTGTGATCGTGTAAGCCGTTCGATCGTGATCGAGTGATTCATACGATTTTACATGATACATGTCCACAAAAAATGTAAAATCATACAAATCGTTCGATCAAAATCGAACGACACATCCGCCTACAGCAAACGCTTCTGTCCTCCGTTGTGCTCCGTCCCCATCGTATGCATCATTGTCGATCAATCAATAGCTCATCTTCCTATCTCTTTCCTCTTTTCCAAAGTCCAAAAAGGCAACGTGACGTTCACAGCTTCGATACTTAATAATTATTGAGATGTACTTTTGTTTCGTATCGCCATTTCTTTCCGGTTAATTATCGACCTTTGCTTTTTCTGCAGTCTTTCTTTTGTTGAGTTTCATCCATCATCTTATCCCCTTTAAAGAACACCCGTCATCCCATTTGTTTGAGTTTTTCTTTTCTTTTTTTTTGGTTATCGTATCCAATTCGACTTGGTGATGAGCATTTATATTATTTAAAACCAAGTTGTTAGGTCTCAGTATTTACAAACGATTTTACACACATAACCTTGTATAATTTCATATTTACATAACGTAGATTGAGATAATCATGAATTACACCAAGAATTCTGGTCATTCTCCGATAAGAATGAAAACGGGCGGATACGAATATAGGTAAAATCATATCCTTATCTATTTAAAATAGGAATACGAATGGAAATGTGTTACCATATCTTTAAAAATGAATACGAATCGGATAAGAATAATAACAAAATTTTTAATAGATTAACTGAAATATACATATTTATGATGATTTACACATAAAATAGATATATCAGATATAGTAATTTCATAAGAATTACATCAATAATGGTGAATGCAATGATAAAATATTGTTATGCACAGTTATAAATAAATCATTTACTATACTTACATACGAAAACGAATACATGAATACGAATGCGAATATTGGTACATATCAAACAAATACGAATACGATTGTGAAAAAATATATATAATGAATACGATAGCAGATCGGATACAAATATATCCACATTCGTTTTCATCCCTATTCTCCGACTGAAGAGTTGAGAAAAGGGTGCGTGGCAGAAAAATGAAGGATTTGAACATTGGGAAGAGACTCTAATAAGTCACTTGATGTGCAAGTTGGTGTAATCTTCGAGCTTTAACCAATTGATTTCATTTTTTTTCTTCACTAGATCCAAGGATTTATTGAAGCCTAGATATTTTGTGCTAATATTTTGTGCGTGGATCCCTTGTCATGGTTGTTCAACCTCTCTTAAGATGTTGAAATTTATCACCCCATGTGCAATCCCACATCTGAAAACTCACAAAAAAGTAAGAGTAGATTATAGGACTTGATGACTGTGATACTTGGCAGTTTGAGCTTAAGCATTTTTAGCGGTTGTCAATGGGTTCAATTGGACATAAACCTAACAAGTTGTCGGGGTCAGTTTTCCTCAATAACTATATGAGGATATAAGCTCGAGACATTACACGAAATACACGAGAGCTTTTCAATCCCCTGAAATTTCACGAAAAAGTGATAAATGGATGCAATGTATATGTTAGGGCTAGATCTGACCAACGGGCAGGGAGCCCACCCGCCTAGCCCGCTCATGGGTCGGGCTTAGGCTGGAAATTTGGGCATGGGCCGACCCGATCCGGCCCGCAAAAAATAAAAAAATATTAATATAAGATGAATAATACATGTATTAATATGATACACTTCAAGTTTTTCGTATGTGACGTTAGTTTTAAATAGAATTTAATAGTTTACATGTCAAGTAACATGTAAATTACTTATATTAGTTGTATAAAGTATAAATGATATTAATAAAATTATTTATACATGTTAAATACCATTAAAAAATCAATGGAAAAAGAACGAAATGCACTATGGGCCGGCCTATGGCGGGATTTGGACAGAGGTTTTTTAACCCTCGACCCGTTCAACCCGGTGTCGAAGCGCCGAATTGCAATCTTCCTCTTCTTACAATGCAAGAAAACATCTTCCATTATACTACTTCTTTCTTGTGTTTCCAAAGAATGGAGAAGAATCGATGTGGTGAATGAGTGGAGATTTTCGTGTTGACGAGTTCATCTCATGACCCCTAGTACGAGTCGAAGCATATGCAGATTCTACCTCTAACATGTTTGATCTCCGTTGTTGCTATCACAATATGCAAGTGTCGGAAAGATCTATCAGTCGAAGAACATGTGATTCGTCACCATGGTATATCATTATATTCCGTAAGATCCAATGAAATTAGCCTATAGTTCAATTAATTTTAGAGAAAAAGGAACATTGACATGGATGTTATTTGGAGTTGGGAGTATACATATTCATTTAAGATTTTGGAGTTATTAGGAATTAGATAGTATACACACAATTTTGATACATTACAAAATGTCAGGAATGGTTTTATTTTTGGTCAATTACAAAAGAAAAATGTCTATGTCTATGCATTGAATTCCACTTATGGTATTCAGTTTCAAAACGTAGATCCAATTTTATTTTCTTATCTCAAATATGTATCGTCATGTAAGCTTTTTTAACCCTTTTATATGAACTTTAAACCATAAGCTTAAAAGTTAGCACTCTTTTTTAATAAAAACATAGACAATGCCCATACACTAGATATATACCCTTGAGCAATATACATTGTTAATACGTGATGCAGAAAATGTACAATCCTCAGAAGCCATGATATGGTGGTCTCTTGGAGAGATTGATCAGTGGGGGTCGAAGAATTCTACTAGCGACGGCCAGCAGGAGATCGCGCAAGGTGGCACGTCGAGAGTATCCAACGACGGATGCCTCACCTGGAGGGGGTGAGTTTCTGCTAGATTATGAGCATAGCCAAGTACGTACTCAAGATGTTGAAGATATCATGATGGAATTCAGCTCAAGGGCGGGATTGTTAGGAATCAGGAGCCATAATAGGATTGGGAATCTTAAAGAAATGGGACTCCTAGTCCTAATATTATTTGAGTTGTATTTCATTTATAGTCATATTGGGAATATGACTATGGAGTTTTAACTAGGCTATATATATAGGGGGTAGAGGCATTGCCTCAACACCACCACAAGAACAATGTAACTCCTAGAGAGAGGGAGAGAGAGAGAGGAGAGGAAGAGAGCGAGGGAACGAAGAGAGTTGTACTCATTCTTCTTTTAGTTGTCCTTCTCCGGTGGTCGCAGAGATGATCGACCACCATCATATCTGGTTCTTTCTTTTACGTGCTTTCATGATAGTAGTCGATTGCGCATCCGTATAAGGTGGCATATATCCCTAACAACCAGTATCCGAGATGAGACGATATTGGCTCGTGGTTCCAAAAATATGTGCTAATAACATTCAATATTCATGCGTATATGATAATTTATAATGTTTAAGGGGTACATATCTAGGGATGAGTATTGGGTCATGCCAACACGAGCCAGCCTGAATCCTAGCACTCTAATCCTGACTTTATCCAATCTCAATATAAAAATGGACCAAACATGTTCCAAAATTTAGGCCCAAGAGTCGGAGTTGGGCAAGGTTGACCCAAGTCCGACCCACCAAGCTTGTCTAATGTAATATACAATGTCAAAAATGGCATATAATATATATATGGGTTTGATGGGGCACCGCGCCATTTTCCCATAATTTTTTTATTTTTTATATAAAATATCACCATGTATATTCATCTACATATATGTCCAATATGCCATTCGAATTTCGTCAGAAACGGAGACTCCTATGTAGGGCATATTGGAGGAATATATATATATATATATATATATATATATATGCATGGTGATATTTAGCAATAAAAACATAAAAAAATACCGAAAAATGGCACGTGCTACTCCATTTTTTCTTATATATATTGAATGATATATATTTTATTTTTTTTCTTAAGAAAGTTATTGCTATTTTTTCTCCATCCAATTTAAAGTGCATGGTCAACATTTACATATTATAATATGCTAAATGGACCTCCCATTCACGAGGCTTTCTATAATAAATTAAAAGTTTAAGCATAACACTTCACTAAGACCCTTTATAAGGGGTTATATAAAAATAGTGGAGATTAATCATTTTCAATAATGAATTAAAAGAAATTAGAATAAAAAAATTTGTACAGATGGAAGAGGAATTGGAAAAGGAACTTAGGTGATCAGTGAGTTTTATTGTCAGATGTGTAAGTGGTTTGGAGCAGCCTGCTCCAACCTAACACATTAATAATGGGTCGAGCTTGGGCTGGACTTTGATAGGTTTCCTAGACTTTAGTTAGGTCCGAAACCTCATTATGTTAAAGGATAAATTACAAATGGGGTCCCCATATATGGGTTCGATCTCAGAATGAGTCCCGATCTTTAAATTATAACAATTCGGGTCCCAGGGCCATTAATATAAGGAACTTTTTGAGGTTAATGACTTGTATGTCCTTGTTCAAAAGTTGGAACCCAACCCTCATTCCTAGGGATGCAAACGGATGGATAGAATATAGGTATTACCATATCCTTATCCATTTCAAAATATGGATACGGATACGGATACGGATATCATACGGATATCCAAAATTGAATACCATATCCTTAAATACGGATACGAATTCGGAATCGGATAATCATGATTCGGATACGGATATTTAAGAAACGGATACGGATTATCCTATAAATATTAAGTGCCTCTTCATACTTTTAATTAGAAATGATGCATTTACGAACTTGTAATTGATGGACGACTAACCCTAAATTCAATAAACTTACACTATTACATAATAAATGAGAAAATAAATTAAAATATTGAATGAAATAAATTGAAGAACATATAATAAAATTCTATGATGACGTACCTCTGTCTTCCTTCATTTGAAATGTTTTTAAAATGTAGGTAATATTATAACATTGTAACCAACTAATAAGATAAATGTGTTATGGTATATTTTATAAAACGACATTATGATAAATTATAAAAGTTTATTACTTTTTTTTTGACATTTCATGATGCGATACAATTCCGTGTCAGAGCAACATTGAGGCATGCAAAACCATTTGTGAAGCTGAAATATTACTGAAAATATGGATAATACGGATATCCGTATCCATATCCGCGAAAAATATATATATATACGTATCCGTATCCGGAAAAAATTCTATAATGGTATCCGTATCCGAATCCGTATCCGTAAAAAAATTAAAACTAGTATCCGTATCCGTATCTGCTAAAATCCGAAAATGTATATCTGTATCCGCTTAAAAGTGGATACGGTAGCGGACGGATACGGATATATCCGTATCCGGTTGCAACCCTACTCATTCCCTTTCCAACAAGGGCATATTCGTCATGAACCCCAAATTTTCCATTTCCTCAATGATCACGAGATCCGAATCGTTACGATTTAAAGATCGGGACCTATTTTAAGATCGGACCCATAGATGAGAACCCAAATTGTAACTTACCCTATGTTAAATGAGCTTTGAGGTAGACCATGCATGACCTACAAGGCCAGAGTATAATGCTCGTCTAATATATTTGTAATAAAATATTATGATATAACAAATGTAAAATAATATTACTTTGCTTAAAGTGAATGTAAACACTTGTAAAATGAGGGTGTTCAATAAATAAATACTAATGAATCTTGTGTGGAAAGTTTTCCTATTTGTAATTCTATAAGTTCCTATGGGTGTATGCATGCAAGAAAAACCTCGATTTTATTTTCAGCAGGGGTGAGGTTGCAAAAAAACTGGAAATATGCACCGCCCGCACCATTGCACGGATCCCCTGTTTTTCTATCCCCCATACAGAGCAGCGATAGACGTATGTGGCGCCTCGGGAATATCTCGTGAGAAATTTCCATCTTTTTCCTCCTCTTTTCCAATTCCATCCACGAAATGATCGGCTCTCGTTGCACGCCTCTCCCTCCTATATACGCCTCCTGAATCTCTCCTTCTCTGGTGGTGTATATTCCCCTCCCTTTTTGACCACCACCTCAGGGCTCTACAGAGAACCAGAGGAGACCGCCCTTTTTTTTTTGCGCAAAGGAGAGGTGGGTTCTTCTTTTAGATGGATCCAGATCGTTGTTTGCATGCACAGATCTTTGCTTTTTTGATGTTTTCGCATGTGGGTCGTGGTTCTTTTCTCGTTGTATGCGGTTCTTATTTGTAGATGACGGGATCTGTTATTATGACCATGTTCTTTCTTCGTTCTTGAGCTGTAGTAGAAGAGGTGAGGTCGTTTGCGGCATTTTTAGGGTTTACTTGATATGATCCTTGATGCGTATAATTTGTTCCTATTATCTGTTTGTTTATGTAATATGTATGCTGCCCGATAAATGGTTAAAAAAATTATAACCAATCATTATGTTACCTCTAATGTTTACGGCCATGTTCTTTCTTAATCTTGCGCTTGATGCATCTTAGGAGATGTACCTCTACAAACGCATGCATTTGATTTGTTTGTTTTTTTACCATAAACTTAGATCTTTGACATGGATTTTTTGGCTAGTGGATTCTTTTGGATTTCATTAATTTGATTATGTTAATTTTCTATCTTCGCAGTAATAGTATGGCGGTCAGCCTCTTGAATGGGAGTACCAATTCTCATTTGGTGAGGGTACCTCACTTGGGGAAAGCACACCATGCAGCTTCTTTGGGGCTTCCCAGTATTTCTTTCAAGGCCTGTTTCCTAGGGGACTCGACGAGGTACGAGGAAACCCATTCTTGAATGATTAATATGTGGAAGCTGAGATGTTATATGATATATTCGAGCTTCATGCAACAATCATTAAGATGTGGTGATCTACTAATTGTTAGTTTGAGATTTTGAGCTCTATATCATTTGTATGTTTTGTGCTTAACACTTCACTCTTTGTTTCATCTGGAGTAAAACACAATAATTTGACTTTAAACCTCAGTGTGGTGTCTTTTATGACTTGAGGATCGTTGTATGTTCTTAACCATTTAAGGATGTCACATGCTATTTTCTCAGAAAAAAATGGGCAGAGTAGGACTGAAATGGTTGTTTTCTTAGTAGTAGACTAGTATGCTTAACATTGGTGGATTATAAGAACTTTCATATGTATTCAAGTTTAGGGTGCTTTTTAATCTCTACTTTTATTCCCACTTTGTATCTTCCTAATTTTGTGTTACCTGTGTGTGAATACCTGATCAAAATGTGAATAATTTCTTTCGTTTTTCAGGCTTCAGGCATCTTCCAAATTTTCACAAAGCAGAAGGAAAATTCTTGCCAGAGCCTCTGTTAAGCATAACGGCAACTTTACCAGGAGTGTTGTTTCATTTTTGGGAGATGACGAAACAAAGATTTTCGACTTTGTTGTTGTGGGAAGCGGTGTTGCTGGGTTGAGATATGCCCTTGAAGTTTCAAAACATGGTTCTGTGGCTATAATTACAAAGGCTGAGCCCCATGAGAGTAACACCAACTATGCCCAAGGAGGTGTGAGTGCTGTGTTGTGCCCTACGGATTCTATCGAGAATCACATGCGTGACACAATAGTGGCAGGGGCTTATTTATGTGATGAAGAGACTGTCAGGGTAAGTTTAGCTAGAACAAATTTGCTTTGATCTTCATAATTGTTATATATTTCAGAAAGATAATCATGATAAAGATAGTATCCCTAGCAATGTTCCATTAACTCAGCTGGCAAAAGGGATAAGTGGGACTTTCTTTTATTTAGACAGAACATTTGTTCTAACTGCGACCATTTTTCATGTGTGCGACCATTTTTCCCGTACCCTATCCCATTACCTTCAGTGGTAGGATTCTATTAGTTGATCTAACCTAGTCTTCCCAAGGCAATCTGTGACTTCAAAACAGCCTTTTTTCTGCATTGGTTGTCATTATGGAATTGGGTGGACTACCTTCTTAATGCTCTTTGTGTGATATCATTGTAGTACCTCACCCACCTGTTTTCCTATTGTTTCTTGGAGTCTGTTAGTTCAGCAGGAACATGCAGTAAGAATATTCTTTTATTTAATTTTCAGCCCTAAGCTCCACCTGTTAATTAGACCTTTATTCAAGTCTATTCAACTTCTACCCAACTCCGAAAACCAGGCCTTTTTCTGCTTCAAGTTGGTTGGCTACTACATGCATTCATCGCCTCCAAACATAATTTAATTCGGTCATACGTGGGTTTAAAATTAAAAGGTTAATATCCTATTATCCTCCTTAATAGTTTCCTTCTATCATTCTTTTCTATTTTCCCTACCTTTTCTTGCAATCCTATTCTTCTAACATATTACACGTTCGAGTTGGAACACTATATACCTTATATATACATGTCCAACCTATCTTAAAGGCAACTGTCTATCAGTATGACCCCGCCTTTTTGTTTGATATAGCCTCATTGCAAATCCAATACTTCTTTGTGTGGCCATGAATCCTCTTGAACATCTTTATATTAAATATAGGCATTCTCTGCAGGTATCGAGAGTTAACTCCCAACATTAAGTGTCTTAACATGTTGCACGTCATTGCATCTGGAAAAAAACACTTCCTTTACTCTATGATATACATGAAGTCAGTCTCGGAAGAGCTCGCTTTAACTCTTGTGACCTACTAGAAATCTCTTAACGTTTTTTTTTCGAGAAAAGCCCAAGGATGGTGAGTAGAGAGTAGAAACCATCCAGTTCTAAATAAATTCTAAAAACCAGCACAAGGATGGTACTATAGTGTAAAGGGATCGTGCCTTCTGTGTTGTATGGCTCTCTTTTTTCCCCTCCAACTTCGATTACTGGTATATCTGAGGACACTTCTCTAATGCATAAGCTGTTGGGTCTCCTTCACCTTAAGGGGCCTTTAAATCATCTATATTTTTTCTTACTTTGAATAAAAATGGCTGGAGTCGAGACGTATGAAGTCTCCATAGAGCTTAATATATGCCTATAATCTTCCATGACATTGCACCGTTCATTTTAGCGCCCTCAAGTTTTTAAGACAAGGGTGACCCTAGGATCACCGTAGTGCACTTTAACTTCTCTTCTTTATGTTGAGGTTCCCTGGCTGTATTGATGCCCTTGTGCTGAAATGCTGATCTTAGTGCACTTCTCTCTGCTTTGGCTTTACATTATGTTCATTTCTTAAAAGGCTGAAGTATTTACATGTTTACATTTAAATTTCATATATCCAATTCTCATAACTAGGCATTTGATTAATGCATTCTATGTATATCATCTGCCTTCAAACTGTTATACATTCAGCTTTGATAAGTTTCAATTTGGAGGATGAGCAGAATAGTGTTGCTCCCACCTGTTACAATGCCATGTGATTGTGAACCATTTTTTGGTACTAAAATATATCTTTACTGTTGCAGTGCCATATTATTCTAAATAAATCCTTTTATTGCATGATTACATTTTTGCAAATTAGCAAAAAAAATCTTTTTGATGATTCATATTACATCATTGGGCAATCTCTTATCTCTCTTTTCACTTGTCATGCTTCCAGTTTTCCGATAATTCCATAAAACAATCCTCTACGTGTTGAATGAAAAAATTTAGCCGGTCTTTCAGCTGCCTTGGTCAGAACACTTCGTGCATTTTTTCCTCAAGATGTTGAGAAGCATTCTGTGATCTGTTTTCTTTAGTGTGTCTAGATCAATATTTGCAGGAAATAATAGATTGACTTTTATGAAGAACTTATCGAGAGGGAGGTTGATTTTCTTGATGAATTAAATCTATTTCTTGACAGGAGTGTCTATATACAATTAAGAGCTAATCCAAACATTGAAGAAAAAATTTCTTATTGATCACTGTGTTGAGCCTGGTATGAAATTTTCTCTTGATTTTCCTTTCCCAAAATTTTGGCCCATTTTGGCATGAGTTCTTTTGAATGACAATGGGGAAGGTATCTACTGTTGGAAGGATTGATTTCACTTACCATGTTTAATTTCATATTGTCGTTATAATGAAATAATATATTTATTGTAATTAGTGTCCAGTGGATTTACATTAGTAGGAGTGCTTAAAAAAGTTGACCCTTTTTTTTTGCTTTCCTATTGTGTGCAGTGTTATATTTGCCAATTTGGTCTAATAGAGCACTGACAGCTATTCTGTATAACAAAGTTTTAATATAGCTTTTTCTATACAGTGACGGTTAAAAAACTAAGTTTGAAATTTCCAACCCACTTTAAGATGGGTAGCTTTAAATCCAGATTCAATTTCCTTCGAGCAGCACTGTATTAGATCTAGTTTTATATGGCTTTCGCATTCTGGCACTATATTAAATCAAGTTTTACATGGTTTCTGTATTCTATGTACGGCTTCTCGGATCTAGGAGGATTGTTCTAAGAGGGTCGATGTAATATCTGTGGAAGATTCAGTTTGAAGTTACAAGACTGTCATTAATGGCCTTGTGGGTTGAAGCAAATCTGTCGTCATGGATTATCAACAATCTCGACGTGTTAAGATGACTATAAATTTTATTTTAATTCATTGTATAGTGGTAGTTATGATGTCTACGAATTTTATTTTGGTCTAAACTATGTTCTCTCCGCAGAATACATGTTGCGGTCATTATTTTCTCTGTCAAGACATCACATAGTTGATCTTCTCATACTTTCCGCTAATCTCTCAGTTGATATTCGCAAACCATCAAATGCTAATTGTTCCAGGACTTCTAATCCACGCAGGTAGTATGCACTGAAGGCCCTGATCGGGTTAAAGAATTAATTACAATCGGAGCGTCATTTGACCAGAAAGAAGACGGAAACTTACACCTAGCAAGGGAAGGAGGGCATTCTCACCACCGCATCGTTCATGCTGCAGACATGACCGGAAGAGAGATCGAAAGGGCATTGCTTAAGGCTGTACATGATGATCCTAATATATCCATGTTTGGGCATCATTTTGCACTCGATCTTCTTACCACAGAGGTTCTTTCACTCAACTCTATATTTTTCCTGGACTAAATTCCATTCGATGTACTGAGCGTGGGCCTATCGATCCTTGCTAGACATCATATGTGAGAGATGCATTAATGGAGAAGGGGTTTCTTCAAAGAAACCAAAAAAATAATTTTGCCTACATCAACTCTGTATTACTCTAACAAGCTTTATATTTTCAGCGGTTTTCCCTACTATGAGGTGGGTTCAAAAAACCTGGATATGAACTGTGGGAATGATTGCTGAGTAGAAAACGTGGCTTTTTTTAGAGGAAAAAGGGTGACATCCCGAGCTGGGACTCACCGCATAAAAAACATGGCTTTTATGAAACAAAAAAATCCGAGCTTCTGACCTCGTAGTATATATCGTAGTTTGACTTCCAGTAGCCATCATGCTTCTAAGTGCAAATTGCTGCTTCTCTTTGCAGGACGATTCAGAAATATATTGTCATGGTGTGGATGCAATAGACACAGAATCCCAAAAGGTGTATATTTAAGAGACCTGCTCAAAGATCTCATTATCTGTTCATTGTTTGTTTTCTCTGTTTTTTATAAGTTGACCGTGCGGATTTTAATCCATATTCTTATAATCCTCTCGACTCTTTCGATTTGCAGGTTGTTCGCTTCATATCAAAAGTAACACTGCTTGCCTCTGGAGGGGCAGGGCATATTTACCCGTCCACTACAAACCCACCGGTAATTTATGTCACGATTGTTCCTTCTACGGTGATTTGCTCCTTTAATCTTACGAGATGATGATCGAACTTTAGAAAGTTCTAGCTTGGTTAGAGTACTTGCCTCTTATCGATCTTATGGGCTGATCGAAGATTAGAATTTTTGTGGTTACCAGTTTCAACTCTGGCTCATTTACAACCCGAATCCAGAAATTATTCCCAAAAAAATCGATTTGATTGTAGGTGCATCTAGAACCAGAAATAAACATATTAGAGATCAAGACATGGAAATAAATCTGTGAAATCAGGGATTCTTACTTTTATGCATCTGTTTGCAATTGTAGGTGGCCACTGGAGACGGTGTAGCGATGGCGCATCGCTCTCAGGCTGTGGTCTCCAATATGGAGTGAGTACTGCTATGTTCAGTTTTCGTTATAGAAGTTTCTAGATATCTAGATCTTAATATATCTGCCTCGATTCCGTAGATTTGTGCAATTTCATCCTACCGCCCTAGCTGACGAAGGCCTTCCGATCAAGCCAACAAAGAAGCGGGACAACGCGTTCCTGATCTCCGAAGCAGTCAGAGGAGACGGCGGTATTCTTTACAACCAATCCATGCAAAGATTCATGCCCCTATACGACGATCGAGCTGAGCTTGCCCCTCGCGACGTAGTGGCCCGAAGCATCGATGATCAGCTGAAGAAGCGCAATGAGAAATACGTGCTACTGGACATTAGCCACAGACCTCGAGATGCAATCCTCTCCCACTTCCCCAACATTGCCGCGGAATGTCTTCAGTATGGCCTCGACATAACAACCTCCCCAATCCCGGTGGTGCCTGCAGCTCACTACATGTGTGGTGGTGTTCGCGCCGGCCTCCACGGTGAGACAAACGTGCAGGGTCTCTATGTTGCAGGAGAGGTTGCGTGCACAGGGTTGCATGGGGCGAACCGTCTCGCAAGCAATTCCTTACTGGAGGCGCTGGTGTTTGCACGGAGAGCTGTGGCACCGTCTATAGAGCACATGAGCCACACAAGCCTTGATGGTCGGGATCCTAACATCTGGGATCGTCCGATGCTTCCAACATCACTCAACGGTGATCTGATGATGGATATCTTAAACAGAACCAGAGCTACGAGAGCAGAGTTGCAGTCAATCATGTGGGAGTACGTGGGAATCGTGCGGTCGACCAGCAGGCTGAAGACGGCGGAGTGGAAGCTTGCGGAGCTCGAAGCAGGATGGGAAGAATTCCTATTCCAACGGGGATGGAAGCGGACGATGGTCAGGGTCGAGGAGTGCGAGATGAGGAACCTCTTCTGCTGTGCCAAGCTCGTCGTGAACAGCGCGCTCTCAAGGCACGAGAGCCGGGGCCTGCATTTCACCATAGATTTCCCCAACGAAGGGAGCAAGCGGCTTTCGACGGTGATCTTCCCGAGTTCGGTGTCCCCGGGAACGTGGAGCTCTCAGCAGCTGCAGAGGTTGGTCCATCGATGACGAAGTCTGGGAGGTTTATTCATTCTTCACAGGAAATTTTATGGAGAACGTAGTGATCAGAAGTAGAAGATCATGGGTCTTTCGCTCTAATTTGGAGTCGTTGCAGATCAAAGACAAGGGACGTCACAAAGGAAGAAAATATCCATCGAGCATTGTTTTTGCATTAGAAGAAACAGTACAACAGTGTTATTTGTAATTACCATTCATTCGAACTGGAAAATCGATTTTCGATAGGCTTCGTTGTTTCGGTATTTGAATTGTAACCATCACGAGTGTTTGTATTCGCAGTTACAGTTCTCTTTGATGTCCAGACTGGAAACCTGGACCACTATGCACCGCGATAGGGTCTCTGGCCGTGGTCTCCGACCGTCGAGCAGCATTATAGCTGGAGCTATCACTCACGACATCGAACATCGGTCGTATAAACTCTCTCCATCTTGTTCCAATACCATGTAACCCTCAAATACAAACGGAAGCAACACTCAAATGACAACATATAACAGGGCATTCTTCTATTCATATCCAGTAACAAAAGTGTCGACATTGTTTAACTAGGATAGAAGAGATGTTGGATCTTGAACTGTTTACATATGGGAAATCACATGGATAACTAGTTCTGGACTTAGAAAAGCTCCAAGAGCTTAAAGACGCAGTCATGCCACGGACACCTTGTGCCGAAGGTCCACGATATCAATCTATACAGCATGTATGCTATAAAGCCGACGTCTCTATGCAGCACCGCTAAAAAGGTTGTGCGCGGAGATGAGTGAGCAGAGGGCGAGAGCAGCAAAGGCGAGGTATGACATGGAGACCGAAGCATTGATCATGATTGTGAAAGGGTCACTGCCCCAGCTGACTATCCAGTCATAGTTACGAGTGGAGGCGGCAACCGATGCGGAGATTAGTAGGTATGCCAACATCTGCAAGCAAAAGGTGGGCACATAAAAAACATGATATAAAGTTGTCAAAACCAAGCAAAGCCTTCTTTCAGACCCAAATAGAGCAAGTACACAGATTCTTGGGTGCTGCAAAGAAAGCACTTCATCATGTCTAAATGAGACAAGGTATTAAGTTCTGGACATGGAAATTAAACCCAATTATGCAGTAAAAAGTATTAGCAAGAAAAATATCACAGCACATCCGACACTTCGAAGTATGCAATCAACACTCGTGTTCACAATATAGCCTTGACTCCGAGATTATGTTAGACATGATACCTTATGGGGCGTTTGGTCTGGGAATAATAGGAATAAGGATGGAGAATAAGTTGAAATAAGCAATATTCCTGGTCAACTGGATGAGTAAGAATAAGGGGAATAAGGATGAATAAGGGTAAGTACTATTCTTCGTTCGGTTGGCACATAAAAGATAAGGAATAAAAGTTATAAGTTGGTGGATAAGGATGTATAAGGGAAGAGGGGAAGGAAAATAAGGAAGTGGATAAGGAAGAATAAGAAAAGAGGAGAATAAGGAAGTGAAATATGCCCTTAGATTTGAACAGTTTCACAGCTTTAGATCAATCTCCACAACGGACAACGTATCATCAAATTCAAGCTAGCATATTCAAGTGACCATTTCCGTAAATTTATCTTAAAATTAGCTAGCACGAGTCGAATACAGAGGTTGTCGATCGTCACGATACTACATGTGATAGTAATCGGGCAGTCTTATGGATTTTAGGTCAGCTCGAAAGCAAGGTTGCTCGGAGGAAACTTTTC
Source organism: Ottelia alismoides (assembly GCA_037367405.1). Classification (NCBI taxonomy): domain Eukaryota; kingdom Viridiplantae; phylum Streptophyta; class Magnoliopsida; order Alismatales; family Hydrocharitaceae; genus Ottelia; species Ottelia alismoides. Next base: position 814,535 of record JAZKJV010006378.1, read on the forward strand.
AAGCTATATTTCCTATGAAACATTTCAAATTTCACCCTTGCTATATTCCTAGGATATTATCAGAGAGCTCATTTATAGAACCCATACTGACCTTATTTACCCGTCCGTATTGTCAAATATTTTGTAAGATAAATAATCAAGGAGCTCGTCCAGCCTATCAGATTTGCGACAATCCTACCATCAATTTTTTAGTCATTTCCATTTTTGCAATAACCATGCATTAACTAAATACGGATGTGTTTCACAATGTGCTGCTTAGAACAAGTACTTGAAGGTGAAATGTCAAGAAACGATAACTTGCCTGATCAAAGAAAAGGTCAAAGTAGTAATTGACTGGAGGTTGGATAACAAGTTTGCTTGTCATAATTTGATGGACATGTGCGTATATCTGGAAGCTCGAGTACACAAAGGTAATAATGTTCACAGTTATGCAATACCTGCGACAAAGGTAAACAAAAAAGATTTTAGAAGTGCCACAAAACCAAAGACAGCTCCTGTAAAATATACCATGAAGAAGGATTTTTTAAAAAATGTAAAAAAAAACATGCTTCAGAAAAGCAGGGTTTTCACACTATATCTATTGGAAGCTCTAACTTTTTAATGAAATTTTGGTCTGAGGAAATGGTGTGATTTCAGCTGATGGAGGAATCCTAGAGCTGATCTTCCGATAAAAATTCAACAAAGTAATGCTAAAAATAAGCTCAATGATGTCATTTGCGCCAGATCGATTAAACAGTCAGCATACACAAACAAAGAATATGACCAAGAACAGCCAGTTCAACTTCATGCATTTAAATTATAATGAAGATGTAGGTAAAGATACCCCATGTCAGCTATCATAAACAAAAGAAATCCGAAAAACAACAAGATTAGAGTATAATAAGAATAAAATTATTAACTAAACCTAATTAAATTCTATTGACCCTGGTCAAAATATGCAAGGAAAGATTTGAATCCCTACAATGAAAAGATAATACTCCTTTAATCCACTATTAAAGAAGTGCCCACTTCAATGGTCTGGTGGTAGTGCATTGTACCTACCACCTAAAAGATCAATCTTCAAATCCCTCACTGTGGGGGTTGCGTTAGAAATAGTTGGGATCTTTCAACAAGGATTTGAGCAAAAATCCATGTAGCCAACTGGCCCGACTCTACTTAAAGTGGGAGGAGGCTTCGAAATTTTAATCCATTATTAAACAAGAATGGCATGCACATGGAACTCATCATAAACATGACGATATGCAAATGTCAACATTAAGTCCCTAATATATTCTTGAGAGAAGCATTGCGTTGAATTGATAGAGCAAATAGGTATGTATGGTGGTAGTGATAAGGAGACCCATGACCCCAAGGGCCATGGGGAAAAGTATTAATGACTAAATTGGATAGTATGCAGTACAATAACAAAAACAAAGCATTTTCTCACAATTAAGTATGGTCAACTACATGGATTATTTGCCTCCATTCAGATCTATTTTGGGTCATTCTCGGGCTTAAATCCAAATAACTAATATCTCTTCGAATATTCTCATTCCAACACTTCTTCGACCTTCCCTGCCCTCTCTTAACTGGCTCAACATTCCAAATCTCACATCTTCTAACTAGTGCATCAACCGACCATATTAACTTAAGTGGTTTTCTCTCATCTTATCCTCTATAGGAGCTATACCAACTTTCCTTCTAATTGCATCATTCCGAATATGATCTTTTCATGTATGATCACAAAGGCTATATGTAGTGAACCATGAAATACATCCCGGTAGATTGGTAAGAAAATGTGGTTTCCATAAAAGGAAGTTCCCATCTATAGCTTATGATACTCCATGAATGTTCGTATAATGATGACAGTCTACTTAGCTCCCTTAGCTAAAGATGTGAATAAGATATCGATCCAAACTAACTTCATACCAAGGATGATTTGTTATATGAGTTTGCTGGGTTTGACTTTCTCAAAGTAAATATACGAAAAAGTGTACCATTTAAATATTGTGAATATACTTAATTCCATGAATTAACTGATTTCCTCATCTATTATGATATGCTTGACTTTATGAAACCTTACTATTATAAAAAAAATAGAAATTGATGCTATATTATTAAACAGAAAAGTTTCATTAGTACAAAACCTAGTGATGAAATACATACTATGATCATGAATTCGCAATGCATGGCTCGTTAATTCTGTTCTACGCACCTTCATGCTTACATCGCCTTACTTTATATAATAATGATCATGTCGGGAAACTTTGCTCGTACTCACAGATATGAAGTTTGTGCTGATTGCATGTGTGTGCACGATCACGAATGCATGAAAAGTTCAAATATTTGCAAAGTATGGGAAAAGATGGCAATACATCGGGTACCCTATTATAGTCGTTGTTTAATGGTAATAAAAATCCATGAGGAGAAGAAATTTGAGGAAGAGGAGAGGAAGAAGAAAACATGCCAATAGCACGGGTTTTTTGGAACGAAGCAGAGATGCACATGAGGGAGAAAGAGAAAGAGAGAAGCTCTAATTTTGAATATAACTCGAGTTGTCCCTAAACAATAGCTACCGACACATATATACATAGAGCTGTATATGCAAAATAAAATAAAAAGAAACGGATAAACTCACACTCATTCTTTTATAATATGCCCACTCCCTGCTCACACAGTTATAAAAGTGGAGGAAGGGTGGGCTAACAAACTCTGATTTAACCCCTAAACTCACTCACTAGGCAGCTAAATTGAGATTGTATACGGCCTCAATTTATTTAAATAAAATTTCAATGACTCAAATTACCGGAAAATAAAATGATTAATCCTAGTCTCAATTTGATTAGAGATTTTAATTGGTCATGAATCAATAAACGAAAAATCCTAATTTCTCACTAACCCTCAATTAGATGATGCATCATTGTTGGATAGCTAAATGGATCTTGGATCGGAATTTGGTGACTCTAGTCTAAACTCTTGGGTTACCAGATCAAATCTGGATGGAACACCACAAACAATGATCTGTATTGCATAGTGGTCTCTGGCAAGTGATGTTGGTAACACGAACATATAGTTCAAGTGAGGTGGTACCAAATTGGAACTTACAAGCCCGCCTTGCAAAAGATGGATCATTCCATAGAAGTCAAAGTGTTAAAGTATACGAAATTACAAACTTGGGAGATTTGAATATATCCTGAGATATCGTGTATCAAAAATCGTGATTGAAATAACTGTGTATCCTAAAACATCATGTATGAGCAATCGAGCTTTAGAAGATCGTACATAAAAAAAAGAAAACCAAATATATGTACGGAGAGATATTCAAGCATAAGCAAATTAGAATACCGTATTTACATCCAGGAAAGTCAACGGTACCCAACATACCATAACAATAGGATAGCCTTGTAGGATATGTCATCTCTACCTAGCTCTTTGCATGACACTCACCGTAACACATAGCAAGGTTATTTCTACCCTCATCGCATGGTGTTCAACCTAATTATGACTTAGATTCAGTGAAATACTCCATAGATCAGCAAGGGGTCGAAGAAGATTCCTCTATTAGTGCAGTAATCTACCTAACCAAATAGTGACATTGACTAGTTGACTTCGATCAACTAATGCAAAAAATATTCTCCAACATTTGTTTTATTTATTTTCATAAAGTAAACTAAAAGTACAAGGCATAACGCATGATTGGAATTCTATTGTTAATATAATCATGCTAAATAATGACCAGGTCTATATAATCTATAAAATATACAAATTCAACACAATCATATTACATTAAAACAATCAATCTAGTTTTAAGACACGAGTTTTCATGATAACGATGTGAGGGAGAAATTTGTTTATTTCCTTGTTCCTTTACTTCAGATAAATAATTTTTTTTGTGTATGTGCATGAGATTGATGGGAATGGAGTCAAACTATCACTTATGTTCCTTCGCATAATTGTGAAAACTGCAATGGTATCAGAGAAGCCTCCAAAACAAAATTGTGTTTAATGTGATAGTGTTCTTAACCCACACAAAAAGAACATTAACCTTAGCACTGTCTCATCAAAAGATGTGCTTCACAGCCCTCTCAACAAACAATCTAGGTATTTCTAGATCGAACTGATGAATATACATATCATTTGAGATAACTGGGTCCACAATAACTCTCCCAGATCTCACTCAAAACGAGTCTCAGGAACTTGGCCTCACCTCACCATATCTTCCTCAATCAGAAGATCATAACAAAATAATTTTTTCCGCACATCGTTCACTGAAGAAGCTCGCCAATAATTTTCCCTCTACAAGCCTAAAACTTAGACCTCATCGGAGACAAAAGAGCTAAATTCTCACACCATCATCCATCTAGCAAAAAAGCTCATGGGCATCCACGACAGTAGGTCATTAACAAACTGCAAAGATTCGATTTTTCCTCCACAGAACTAAAATCTCGACTCAACTACAAACAACACAGCTCAAATTCATGCTCACCGGTACTCGCGGTAGCGGTCGAAGGAGTCCCCGGCCCAGCCTTTGGTGCGATCCGCGGCCATGACGGAGAAGGAGATCAAGGACAGCACAGCGGCGGCGACGCGGGCGGCAAGGCTGACAACGCGGAGGTCATCATGGAGCCTGGAGCGGCGGACGATGCCGGATACGACCTTGGAGCCGCGATCGGCGGTCTCGACGGCCCTGACGGGGGGGACGTCCTCGAGCTTGGCGAGGGCGAGGGCGGCGAGGGGTTGGGGTTTGGAGGGAGGAGGGGCAGGGGAGGGGAGGGAGGGGTTGGGCGGGAGGGTCTCCCGGAGGGGGGAGCGGTTATAGGTGAAGGATCGGAGGGGAGAGGAGGCGGTGGTGATCGGCGGGGAGTGATTGTTATTGGGGAAGGAGGGGAGGGGAGGGGAGGTTGGAGGGGGCTTTGGTGTGATGGTGGTGATGGGTATTGTGGTGGTGGACATGGGAGGACGAGGTGTTGGAGTGGTGGTGAAGATGGGAGGAGGTAGTGGGGTGGTGGTGGACATGGTGGGAGGAGGTGGTTGGGTGGTGGAGGAGATGGGAGGAAGAAGAGGATGTGGTGGTGGTGGGGTGGTGGTGGTAGTGGTGGGGGAGGAGGAGGAAGAGGAGGAGGAGGACATGGGAGTGTGAGGAGGGGTTTTGGTTTGGGGTATTTTTATTCTTGGAGTGGAAATTGAGAGAGCTTGGAAGTGTGGGGAAAGCAAGAAATATATTTAAGGTTGCGAGGAGAAGAAAAAACAAACAAACAAAGAGAGAGGCTCTAATTCTTTCATATATTTTTTAAGTTTTGTGGTGGTTAAGGGGAGGGATTTTATTTTATCTTAATTTTCTGAACTTTTTACACTTGTGCACTTCTGAGTTTTTCTAAAACACTTATATGTGAGATATTTTACACTTATGCTCCTCTTAGATTCTGCAAATACAAGTATATCCCTACTTTTTTGTAATAAAATTTGAGCCCTAGTATTCTTACAAAATTCATGATATTATCCTTCCCAAGGTAAGATAGGAGCATGAGTACAATAAAGTAAGGACACTTGTTAATTTTGTAAGATCAAAGGGACACGAGTGTTATTGCAAAAAAAGTAGGTGCATCACTATAAATGCAGAATCTCAAAGAGGTAAAAGTATAAGAGACCTTAACTTTTTTTTATCCATATTATACTTGTTAAAAATTCGGGGTTAAAAGTATTTATCGTAAATCTCATGAAAAAAATCTTTTAATTATTTAATTTTTGTAGCTAGTATTTTAGGTGTTTGTGAAAGAATCTTTTTTAGGAATTAGGTGGGGGGATAATCGCAACATTTTGAGATGTGATGTTGAAGAGAGAAAATAAAAGAAAGAAGCATGGAAAAAGGACAAAAATGAATGCACATCATTATCGAATTTTAGAATACTATTATACTTGCCCAAAGAATAATGGGTTTTGATGTTGGTAACTTAATTCTTTTAGAAAATGTATTAAATTGACTTTTTCTTAATAAAAGAGTTTGGTTGTATGCTATTATTGCAAATCTCTAAGTAAAATAGTGAGGATTTAATTGATTGTTAGATAAACTGAAACAAGATCTTGGAATAAAAGTTTATTCCTTTATATGGGTCCCAACACTTAATTCTAAAGAGTGGAATAACTAGTCTTCTTATAAATCATCATCCTTCAAACAATGATTCTACATGTATTGTAATAGTTGGTCGCCTAAGTCAATTAGTGAGTCCAACTATGCTATTCAGCCAATATTCGAATGAATTGAATAGTCAATCCGATTAGTCAACTGACTGATCAACTACTCGAACGATTGATGAGAAAATATTTTTTAATCTTTTTTTGGATTCCTTTATTGTAAAAGTAACAATACGATGCATTTTATTTCATTGGAATTTAATTGGTATTTTTATCACCTTAACTAATGATCATATGTTTACATTAAATATACTTTTATATTTAAAATACTCCATCGAATATTTACGAACAGTCTTCCCAACAATGAATATTCTTTATTCAGTGACTCATCTGACTGACTACGTCATACCAACTCCTACAACATTGATTTATCCTACCTTCAAACCATGTAACCCTCAATTTAAAGAGCAACAACCAAACTTAAGGATAAGGAAATTGCCACCTCATCAGGCTCTTACCTTTCAAAACAAAACCATTTTCACTAAAGGGAACTTGAGAATATCCACACGAGCCTCTTTCAGATGGATCCTTTTCAGATCAAACCAGTTGGTTGAATCAGATTGATAGATGAATTAACTTGGGACCCCTTTCAGATTTTCCGTTTAGCGTGGCTCGTTTCGATTTTAAAGACTTCATTTTTGTTTATTAAGAGATAAACTTTATACGGGGTAAAAAGGAAATTAAATTCACTCGAAATAGGAATTCTATTATGACTTACTAAATCCAAATTATTCATCGTATGCTTATGTGTTATTTGTAACACCCACAACCTAAACATAATACTGCATCAAAATTCACAGCATTTGAGTATGAGTTATAAGAATAAAGAATACGACATGACAACTTCAACTTAATAATTTTGGGTGGTTGTCCATTACAATCTTAAACTCCACAAGTTGACATGACCATTTTCCTTGATGATGGTCCAAGGAGAGATTTCCCACCATGGGCATGACGTTGGATGCAATTCCTTGTTAAGACATGCATGGCAAACATTGACGGAAGAGTGCATAAATCGACAAATAGTTTTGTCGATTCTATCTCACTGTTGTATTTTCTCTCTTTGGTTGTTACATGCATGCAATTAACATAGTCCCCCTTCGCGTCCCATGTAACTACCGAAGAGAGAAAAGTCCAAGAGAGGAGTAGAATGGGCAAATCATATGTTGAGTGATGCCTTCATTGGTCAATATTTTCCAAGCATGCCCTGACATGGAATTACTTCCAATGTAATGCCAATGTCGTTCCAATTCGAGGACCTAAGTTCAGAACGTTACGTAGACATGTATTTTGATTAAGCAGATCGATATCTTTTCCTTCGATGAAACGAGATTGACATGGTTTAAAAAGCATGATGATGCCATCATCCAATCAAACCATGTTCATTCAATACTTTAATCCCAATCCAACATTTTGCCAACAACCCTTTGAATCCGATTTAATGATCTGGTGATTGAACAATGTGCTTAATTTCCACCCAATGGATCGATAATCAAACCCCACAAATTAACACATTCTAGGAAAAAACTTTCCTCCTTCAATTCGATTATTAAAACATCGGATTCATGCATCCACCCCGTCATCGATCTCTCTCCCATACCAAGGTGGTCGCGGTGATGTTGGTAGAATTAGCTGGCGAAGCAAGAGACATATAAACCGTTGAATCTAATTTTGATTGCGTGCTAGACTAGAGTGGCTCAATGATGGTTAAATGCTGCAAGGTTACAGGAATGTGACGTAAATATGAAAATTTCAAGGGCCATGATGTAAAAATCCCAATATCTAATTATGTGCTAGATTTTTCTAGCTCACGGATCCAGCTTCTCTTCAAGATACGGACGATTGCAATATACTTATGCTCCCGGGTCTCTTTCAAAGCATCAATACGAAGCTTGACACCGCATGCGTCTCCCAACGCTTTATATCCCTCCGTATGGACAAAAGCTCCAAGATAGGATCCATATTCTAACACTTACTATTTTCTTTGCTCACTTTTATTAGATTTTTCTCTATGTAGATTGATTGGCGACGTGTATGCATGAGTCACTATATTGGTTATTTTACATAACCATCCTTAGAAGCATCTTATGTGAGAATCGCTGATGGTAGAGGAGAACAAAAAGAGTCTGATGTGAACAGTGTTGATCAAGTAATCTGATGCAAGCACAATTACTGATTATATTTAGTGTTTCCTAATAACCTCAATCAACTTTTACATGGAAATAACATATATATTGTTAAAAACAGATTTTTACAATTGTACTTTTGAGTTTTCGTGGAACACTTATGTCCTAAGCTTTTTTTTTGCAATTGCACTTGTGTCCCTATATTCTTACAAAATTCCAGCAGTACCCTATCATTATTCCACCAATGGTCATGTAGTACTACACTAAGGCACAAGTGCAGAGATCCCATGTTCAAAAGATTGCTGAATAATGCAGTTCATGAGACTCAAATCCGAGTCTAACGTCCTCGTGGACAGGATACGCAAAAGAATTGCCCTGTCTAAAAAGGTCGGTTCCGAAAGCGCATAAAAAAAGAGCCCACAAATGGATCCATAATGGAACCTTTTTTGAAAAAGATGTGAGCAACTTTGCGGAAAACCATCAAACTAAGAAGTAATGTCTGTCAAGGTTGGAAAAATGGAGCATATGATGGAAGGCCCACTCCACCAGCATGGAAGCAACACCACCAGGTAGCTTAGCTGCTAAGGGAATGCAGCCCAAGCTATATCAAAACCCTCATAATGATTAATATATGACAACCTGAATTTAACAAGAATGGGACAATGCTTTATGGTCGTCGGACAAGGTTGCTCTTCCTCGTCTACCGCTAGCAGAACGAAGCAAGCCCTTTCAACAAAGCCCCTTCAGGTTGTTTCATATAGATATTTGCTTTAAGTAACTTGGTTGCTAATACTATAGTTAAAACACAATCAAAACAATCCTAATTACTATTTACCTGACTTCATTCTCCTCTGTCTCTCACCAACTTAATCTTTGGCACCAAATAGTGTATCTAAATGAGGGCTATAAGAAGATTGTTCATGAAATTCAAGGGTTGGAAATGTGGTGCTGCAGGGGAGATGCTGGTAATAGCCGGCTGAGGGACCCCTTCTGTGAAGGCTACAGTTTTAACCAGTTACATTCAGCAACTATATGAACCTCACATTAGCAAATTGATGCGAGACCTCGCATCATAAATCAACAACCGACGTGATGCAGATTTATTCCCATGTCTTTAGGGAATGACAGAATGAGCAACGAGAATCTTGAAGTACGCAGAACAAAACTGACAACAAAACAAATATGGAAGCAGTCGAACTTCCCTACCGTCTCCAGGTCCTCAGTGAGCAGATCAAATTTCCTATTTTCAGTCATAAATCTTCCCTAGGCAAAATGGATGCTGTCGGCAAATGATCACTCCTCCTACGCTGTCTTTGGCTTTGGTTTCTTCACTCGCGAGTACAAGAAGACACCTAGCAGAGCAACGCCAGTTCCTGAACAAACAAACGGGTTAAAACTTTTTGCCACCACAAGGATCGACCAGATTCATGGGATGCAACCTCTACATGTGCCATTTGTATAACAATGGCTGCCATTTATATGGTCATTCAAGCAAAGGAGGAAGGACCAAGGCGGCAAGGACAGAGCACAGATGAGAGGGACATCATTGAAGAGCTTAACTGACGAAATTCTATATGACGAGTTTAGCTCGTGATTAGTGCTTCTGCTATCTACATATGCACAGTGCATGCATTGATTGCAATGAGAGGGGATTTCTATATTAGATACAAACAGTAGATTGCGAGAAAAAGGGCTTACCAACAGAGTTGACGAGTGAAACTGGAGTTCTGAAGAAGAGAACAGAAGTAACAATAACCACCACCCGCTTCACGCAGTTACCAACAGAGTGGGTGACAGGAGAGACCTTTGCCAGTATCATGTACGACACCTGCAAGTTTCAGATAAACAATTTTTCACGATCAGAATCACAAGGTCAAGTTGCTAAGGCATGTTTCCATCAGCGCAGATGAAGTATTAATATACATCTTCTGCAGTGGCATGCTTTCATCATCTCAAATGAAGTATTAATATATATCTTCTGCGGTGGCATGGACGCAGAGAATTGAAAATCCGATTTAATTATTCAAGAATCTAATAATCATATCAGCAGAATCCAATGGAGCGTCTATTTTGGGGAGTCACTTTTCCGGGCTCTATCGTTATCAAATAAATATCACTTTTTAGCATCTAAATGTGTTTTAGAAGTCTTGCGCATCTAACTTAAAGGAACCACATTTCAGGGCCATTTATTTTCACAACTGTAAGTCGTGCATGATAGCTATGCCGAAATAAAGCCTGTCTTGACTTCTTTTAGTCAATATAGATGCATATCAATTTGAGAAACTACTGATGCAGATGACAAGCAACAAAATGACAAGGGAAAAGGTTGTCAATAATTTGCAGCCATCTAAATGTTGTTTCTTCAAAGAAATCTTTCCCAGATGTGGCTAGCACATAATAATTACTATCGTTGCCATTTTATAATCTTGGCCCCTAACTGTTAGAAATCAATGTATTCAAACTGCTCACCTGTTGATATGCGTGGAAGCAAAGGCTAGCAAGAAGTGCCCTCGTATATACTTGTTGGACATTCAGGCCCTGTGTCATTATTAATCAATCAAGAAGTCAGTGCAAGAACGAAGAAAATAATGGAATAAATTAAAGATTCAAATAACTCACAGCAGCTTGCATGGTCGAAGGAGCAAGCTTGACGCCTTCCACAAATAATGTAACAGGAGCAAGCAGGAACAGCGACAAGATTGTTATTATCGAGAAGAGGTTAATATTATCCAGAGATTCCTGGTGAGAAGGTAGCACTCATCAGCGGTAGACGACTATGCCAACACAAGGAGGTTGGCAGACAGGACAGTTAATACCATCAAACCAGAGTTTGTCTTCTAAATCCATAAAACAAAGCCGTAAACTAGGTTCTCACTACAGCTAAAAATATGGGGGCAACCTATCGAAAATTTCAATAAATGCTGAATTTAGAACATGTTAAACAGCAGCAAGGTAAATTACAAGTAAAGTTCGATTTTGCTCCATAGATCATTAAACAGGCAATCAATTGCTGCCCAGAGAAAAAGAAAAGTGTCACTTGCAGAGTCTAAACTGATTTTAAAATGATGAATTAGAAGAACGTTTTGTTGATCTGCTGAATAATATTTCTAGAAAGGAGTGCATAAATTCATAAATTACCTCCTTTTTCACCATGAACTTCTTGCTGAGAACATTACGAGACTGAAAGGTAACATTAGAAGCCATTGCACTCCAGAATCCAGCCCTGTCAGAAAAAATGCGACGAGAGAATTGGCATGCATCCCAATGGAAATTAGTGGAGAAATTTTTTTTTTGGGGGGGGGGGGGTCTTAACATGTTTTTCTCCCTTTTCTATATGAATCACAATACAATACATACCAGTTGAAAGAAGACTCGGTGAACGACGCTAAAGCAACACCACCAACAATTGGAAGAAGAGAAGCAACGACCAATGGTGAAGGCATCTGCATAAAGAAAACTTACTAAACTTGGCACTGGCACTACGAAAATCAACCAAAATATCATAAACTGCCAGATTCATAAGCCATAGATAATGTGAATTTGTTGTTTGTAACAACACCACAAGAACAAATATTTTCACATTAAGATCCAAACTATAAATGGAATAATGAGAAACAGGCAACCAGAATAGTATCAGCGTTCCATCAACCAGAATGCTAGATTAAATGAACTACTGACATATTTCGAAAGGAAATCATAGGGCCACTATATTTAAGAACAGATTTCCCAAAAACTCAAAAATTAAAATCAGCAATTATCGCATCAGGTCATACTAAAAAAAGTAGGAAATGTTTATATCCTTGGCCAACTGACTCATCAACAGAAAATTTAGCCGTGTTTAATCATAATCAAACAGTTTTGCAACATTACCTCCCCAAGGAACATAGCAGAGAGGAGAACTGAGAAAAAGGGCTCCATGGCTTTAATTGTGTGAGTGAATGACACGGCAACTTTTCCGAGACTCATATTGGTGAAAAGATTTCCCAAAGTATGAACAAGGGCCAATGGCAGGATAGCTACAAGCTGCAAACAGAGTTCAAACCAAAATAAGCCTCACATGACTAAGAGATAGTGCATAAAAATATTCTAAAGATTCATACCTGCGAACCAGAAATCCTTGGTCTCTTGTGTAGATTTGTTGCCCACATAAAGAGGACAAGCAACGTCCCAATAAAAAATTGAAGTGTTGTGATAGTTATAGGGAAGGGAAATACTTTCAGAACCTGCCAACATGAACTGTGTCAACAGTTTATTATAATACTTCACTTACGGTGAATAGTAGAATTTTTTCATTTAATGAATGCAGAGACGACATTAAGAAAGCTCAGCACGACTCATGCATATGCAAATACCCCAAAAAAGGCCTTTCTTGCATACGTCATCATCCGCGTCAGCTCATAATGCTCAATTTGTGTCAACAGAATTGCTCTAGCAGCTTATTTCATCAAATGTGTAAAAGCTAGAAGTCCAACTACAGGTAAATGAAATCTAAAATCCTAGGACGAGGTCAGTGCATTGATTATATACAGTTGAATCATATGCATTTGATGCCAAATCAAAAATAAACTAGGGGAAGAAAAACAGGAAAGGGAGGAGGATGAATAGGATGCCCTATTGCATGCGGTTTTTAGTAGAGCAGATGTGAGGGGGAGAGAGAGAGCATTCAAATTTAATATTAACCACAGTCTACATCCATGATCCACCCATTAGTCTCTTTATACAGAGAGGATGAGATTACAAAATAAAATAGAATAAAAACTCTAACAAACAGTAGTTGACTCTAAAATTACTCGACATAATATTATTAGAGATCCCAAGCGATTACCTAAATAAAACATAAAAACTGAATATTTTTGGGTGGTTATCTGTACGGCATTGCACCCTTCTCTCTTCCAAAAAATAAAAAAAAAAGAAGGGGACTCATAGTGGACGACAAATTATAATTTAATTAAGAGCCTTAATTTTTGCTAAAATGCTCAATTTCATGTTGCGTCAATGTCATAGGAAGGGCTGTTCACAGGACTCAATAAACATGGTTCAGACATATATACACTATCTCTTTGAGATTTGATTTGACAGCTGAAATAACAAATCCAAAATCTTGGCTTTCTTTCCTAGATGTTCCGAGTTGATTAGTTTTCTCTTCATTCCACACAGGGATACTGATCTGGAGGGGTCAAAGCATCTCTTTCAAGAAAATAAGTTTGAGAATAAAAGAAATAGGGATATTAACACTGACACCTATATAAAGTTACTACCTCTTTAACCACGGTCCCAATGGATTCTGCCATACAAACATCAAATACGGCACACATAGTTAAGTGTTTTCCCTTGAAAGAAAATCATATTTACGAACTATACCCTTCCTCGTCTTTCTATTCTTCCTCAAGCACATGCCATCACATCCCTCTTCTTGCAAGATCCATCTCATTGCGGACTCCTCCTTAACTCTCCCTCATTAGCTGTAGGGTCCAAACAAAGCTCCCCCAACCTTTGAAACTTCTCTACAAGTCGCTGCAAGCTCCTTAAAATGTAATTGCCCCTACCCTCACGAGCTTTCAATAGCCCCCTTGGAATTGTTCGAAGCACATTTCCACATTACAAACCCATATAGGTGCCGAAGCTAGTTCCTACACACGCCCCACCCTAATCCTCTACCATTGTCACTATCCTTGATGACCTTTGGCCCAGTCTTCCCACGCCTGCCCCTAGGAATTGTTCAAAGCACATTGCCCAATCCACCACTCTACATTCCAAATCCCAACATATGTCATATGCTACTTCTTACACCCGCCCCACCCCAACCCTCTACCATTGTCAATATCCTTGATGACCTTTGCCCCAGTATTCTCACCCCTCCCCTTAAGAACATGCAACCTCACCCGTCCCTTCCTTTAATGACCTTCTTCCCCCATGACAACTTGCAACCAACCATTCCTACTTCCCGTTTACTTAGCCTGCTCAGGCATCACCCTTACTCGACTTGTAACCTCCATGTCCCTCACCTCCCTTTAACACCAGAAGACAGTGATTTAAATTTCGCATTTCGTTTTTGTCTCGCCAAGGCCAGGAAGAAAATTTTCAAAGAATTTTGCTGAAATTTCGATGAAAATAATAAAGATCCACAGAAATGACTCTGAACTCGATTTCTCCATTAATTAAGATTTTCATTGTTCCAAAACTATTAAATAAGATTAAATACATATTTGTTTATAAAATAAAGAGGTACCTATAAGTCTTGAAATAATATTATTGTCGTAATTATTGTACATGTTGATATGTAGTAGCAACGTGATGCATAGAGTCAAAATTACATTATGAAGTAGAAGCAGAAGCCATAATTTCTACCTCTTCAACAAGAATGAGGCGGCATATGTAATAACAAGAAAACATATATATATATACCTAAATAAGGAAAGAACAAAAATATGATTTTAGGTAAAAACTTGTATTTAACTCTTGATGCTTGTATCTAATTGATTTAGTTCAGATACATACCCTGAATTTTGAAACTAATTAAATAAGATTGTTCATACAATATAACGCTTTCTAAAAAGTCATAACATAAAAAGAGGAATAAACAAAAAATCGTCGATATCAATGAATTTTGATGAAAGCAAAAGTTAGATTCCCTTTATTTTTATCATCTAGCCAAAATGACGTGCAATTTCAATAAAATTTCACCAGCATTTCATAAAATCCTGAAAAAAGAATAATATAGCATCCCGATTTTACTAGCCTAGAGAAACTAAAATCTCGGCTAAATTCAACTGAATTTTGCCAAAATTTGAAGCTATGCTACTATGCTAGCAATCATCTTCTTTGAGAGCTCTTTTGGCAATTTTTATGTAATCCTCTGTCTAGAGGAGATGAAAGAGTGAATGTAGGACATACATGGAGGCAGAGAGATAGAGGAGACTAAAGTCCACATCAGATTGTTTCTAAGAAGTGTACTAGTTATATTTAGTTGGATTAACTGAAGGTTGGTTGAGTTAGTGGAGCAAATTAACATCATAAGTATATGTATAAATGGAGTTAATTTGGATGGGTTCAAATGTAAATCAAGGGAAGTTCATTAACGAACATGGGAGGTCCCCAGGGAACAATTGCTAACCCTCCGGTCCTAATATGTCGTCGAGAGCAAACTTTGTCCCACGATGATAAAGGCCCTGGTGAGTTAGATACTTTTTGACACTATATTTCTCAGGCGTCTTGTCCATCTTTCTTGGCTTTACCTAGTAGAGTCTCGCTCGCACCGTGACATTGCCCTTCATTCCCTACGAAGAGGGTCAATATATTTTATATGGAAATATATAATAGGGGGAAAACAAAACTACAAAACTGCAAGAAATAACCCCTCAGTTTCGAGGGCCAGGTTTACTCGATGCCTAAATAGGGTCTTGGTCTGCCCTCCTACAAGGGCCTACTTTGGTGTGTTAGGGGTTAGTTGACCTCAGTTTTCTTCGCTCTTTCCATCCTGTCCCAACTAGATATAAGCTCTGTTGCATCTCTCGTTTTCTCTTTCAGCGATAACTATAGCAGATTGGCATTCGAGTGGCCTTGCTTCTTTCCAGCCTTGTTACTTTCCTTGATTCAACTAGGCATTCAAATAGAAATAGATCTTCCTAGCTAAAAGGAAAAATATTCACACGTGACCCCAACCAAAAACCTGAAATAATTCATCTCGGTGCATCCCTTCCGCAAAAGGATTGCTCCTTTTCCTCTTCCCGTTCAAACGTCAGCCTCCAATTCCAAATATTCACAGGAATCCTCCGATAAACAATTGCATCAAAACCGAGAAATACGCATAACCATAACCAACTAACACCCATAAAAGATTGCGCCTTTCCTATTAGGGATCGCATTTCCCATTAAAATCAAAAGGCAACCAACTTCCCACCCCGTTTTAAAAGATCCACGCGAATCCTTCGATCCACAAGCCCATCAAAATCGAAAGCAAAACAAGCACCTCACAATGAATCGTCTCACCTGCTTGTTGTAAATGTTGAAGTAGATATTAAACAGGTACCACAACCCGAAAAGAGCCCCGAGTTGTAGCGTCCTCCACAGCCCGTCCTTCGCCTCAGCGGCGTCCGCGCTCTCCGGCACGGCGCTGGCGCGTGCGCGGACGTCCCCCGCAGCCTGATCTGCGAGGAGGAGGGGATTGGACAGCCATCGGGAACCCGAAGAGGGGGCAGCGGTGAGGCGGCGAAGGGGCTTGGCCGGGAGGCAGAGGGAGATGCGAGGAGCGGCGGAGGGAGAGGGACTAGGGTTTGGACGGCGGAGGAGACGGGAGGAGGGAGCGGTAAGTGTGGCGGAGATGCCGAAGGCTGAGCTCTGCATCGCGCTGGAGAGGGAGGAGGGCTCGTTGGCTTCTCGTTCTCTCCTCTGTTCTCTATTGGTTGGGTGTAGGTGAGAGGCTGAGAGCAACTAAGGGCAGGTGACAGCCTCTGATAGGGAGAATATATATACATGGGTTTTTACATAAATACTCCTCTTAATTTGCAATATTGCACGTAATTCTTAAAATTGTGTATTTTATTATCATAATGTTCTCCTAATTTTTAAAATCTTAAACAAAGATTCTACACCTTGTCCCTGCAAACTTTTGCAATTACAGCAAAATCATTGAAATCCTCGTATTACCTAAACACTATGCAAACTTAGTACTTCTTACACCATAACTCATATGGTTAACTTCCATCCACTTTGTCGTTAAATTGAACAGAATCCATCAAAGAGATGTCATATTTACCCTTGATGTTGGATCAGATGTAGAAAATAATACCTATGGGAAGCAACACTCGGTGATCAAGAAATCCATCATCAAAACCTATCTCCATCGACTAAACACAATCGCCTTTAACTCCTCCCTTCTTACGCCTAGATCTGCATTGCCCTTTGCCTTATAACCCTCTGTCGGTGCCCGTGAACAACCACCTCCGCTCCAGTCACTGCGCACCTTCACAGGTCACCCTAACCATGTAAATTTTTTGTTGAAAATTTTCACTTTATAATTTAGAGAATTTAGAAAGTTTAAATAATTAAATTTAATAAAGTTTAAAAATCACCATCGAAAGTAATAATTTATTTGAAAATCTAATCATACTAATAAATTTTAAATCGTACGATTATAAAAATTGTAAAATATCATCTGAAAAATATTGTTTTTATTTAAAAATATCACTTAAAATTACAATAAATTATTTTTTTTTTAAACGTACATGATAGCTGTATTTGAAAGCAAAGAACTCCTTGATACAATTCATGGATCCACCCTTGTCCAACATGAATATACAAGAAGCATGTAGAAATGCGTAACAATGCTCCGCGGGGGCATTGTAACATAGTGGTTCATGGTAGTTGGTTGTTTCACAAAGTCTTTGAGGTCCCAATCAAGTTGGGCATTTGTCTTTATCTTAATGACTATATATATATGAGGTTAATGGGGTTGCCCCCGCACTGTTTCCGGCATTTTTTTAAAAAAATATCACCATGTATGTTCATCCATATATCCCTCCTATATGTCATTCGAAATTCGTCAGAAACAGAGACTCCTACGGCCTCCATCGAGAGAATGTCGATTTAAAAAATCCTGCGACCATAAAAAAATTACTGTCTGGATGGAGGTCGTACAAGTCTTTGTTTCTGACGAAATTCGAATGGCATATATGAAGGATATAGGGATGAACATACATGATGCTATTTAAAAAAACATCGAAATAGGGGGTGGGGCAGGGGACAGCCCCATTAAATCCTATTTGTGTGTGACTAGTGGCGTATTTGAAGTTAGGAACCATATTCTATAAAAACCCCAAAGCTAAAGCATATTCTATAAAAAAAAACCCTATTCTATATTCAACGATTTTCTCAATGTGTTGGGGTTGGTGTGGAAAGATGGTCACATATTGACCACATTTGGTTGGTGAAAAGTTTTGGTTGGTTTGGTACAATATTATTATTGTTTGATTAATAGAGTGATTATTGTAAGAAGTAAAGTGAAACCAATATGCGTATGCATTTTTAAACGGATACATATATGAATGTCTATATATGGATAAAACAAATGTGGTAGCTGATCAGAACAGATATATCCATGTTTTTGCATTACCTCCTTCTTCCCAAATATGACATCGAAGTGAAAAATAAATTCACATATCTAGTTTATGGATGTTGCATATATTTCTTAATTATTATATTAGACAGGGGTAATTTTTTATTGAATAAAAAAATAAAACGTGGATAATATTTAAGAATTACAAGGTTATTTATGCAAGAGTCCCATGTATACGATTGCATGAAACGTTGTAAAGTCAACTTTGTAAAATTCATGTGAGAAGGGGAGAGGCCATTTGCATTCACAAACATCGTATCTTAATAAAAAAAGATTAACTCAATATCATTTTTGATATATTTAAATTAGTCATCCAAAAGCACGTCAACTTTGTTGAATTGCAATTAAAAGAACCGATTAATAAAGAATATTCTATTATTTAAGCATCTCCCCACCTTGCAAAAATGTCTGGTAGCCAATTAATGTATTCTTCAAAACATTTAGCAAATATCAATTTTTGTGAAAGTCATGTTCGATCTCTAAAAAATCAGTGATGTCTAATTCTCGAGATGTTTCTTGCACCACTCAAAATTATAGCTAAGGCTCTCGAAATAAAGGTTCAACCGCTAAAAATATATCGTCGACTCTCGCAAAGCACATGTTAAAAGAACTTCTTAGCCTATGGCACACCTTGCTTTTACATCTTTTTAGAATCTTTTATACTACCTCGTTAAATGTATTCCCCATCTCTCAAACATCCCAAAATTCACATATATGTCTGGTTGTTGGGTTATTCATCGACGAATCCTCAGAATTCAATACAATCCGACAGAGTATAATGAAGTAATCCTTTAATATGTTCAAAAAACGACGCTATACAAAATTCAAAAGTTGGAGCAATTGTTTACTCCTCTCCTTGGCACGACCACCACCTTTTCCTTCATCGTCCTCATCTTTCGTAGTTGTTACCTTCTCCTTCCCTTCCCCTTACATAGGACTTGAGGGATTCGGGAGAACAACTCGAGGGGATTTTTTTAAATAATTACTAAAATAATCATAATTAGTTAGATAAATATCAAATTTGATTATTTAAAAAAATAGTCATCAATCGGCACCTCGTGTCGATTTGGGTAAAAATGCTTCTTTTTGCAAAGGAGGACATGCATGCAAATGTCCCAAAAGGGAGCAAGCCCAAATCGGCACTTGAGGTGCCGACTTGGGTTTGCTTCCTTTTGAGACATTTGCATGCATGCCATCATTTGAAGAAACAATCATTTTGGGTGATTTTTTCTCCACCAATTTGAGTAAGAAACATATGATCATAAGAACAAATAACCCAACATGATGCATTGTAATAACTATAGTATTATAATATTATGAATTGAAATAATTTGTAATATTAAAATTTATGTATTAATATTATGGATTGATTTCTCACAATGTAAACTATATTTATTTTGAATGACGTGGTAAATATTAAGATTTTTTGAATGATGCATTGCCCATCTTTTCATAAAATAAAATTATTCTTAATATTTTAGATTCATTCATTAATCATGTGGATCGATCCCCACAATATAAATTATATTTATTTTGAATGTCAATTAAACTCATAATGTAAAAAAATCTTAATATTTACCACGTTATTCAAAACAAATATAGTTTATATTGTGAGAAATCAATCCACAATATTAATACATAAATTTTAATATTACAAATTATTTCAATTAACAATATTATAATAATATAGTTATTATAATGCATCATGTTGGGTTATTTGTTCTTATCTCACATGTTTCTTACTCAAATTGGTGGAGAAAAAATCACCTAAAATGATTGTTTCTCCAAAGGAGGGCATGAATGCAAATGTCCCCAAAGGGAGCAAACCCAAGTCGTCACCTCAAGTGCCGATTTGGGCTTGCTCCCTTTTGGGCCATTTGCATGCATGTCCTCCTTTGCAAAAAGAAGCATTTTGGGTGATTTGGATAGCAATAGAAAGAGGGAGGATATGAATGTAAATTACCTGAATGGCTGAAACCCAAATCGGCACTTGAGGTGCCGATTTGGAATTGACTTCCCAAATCGGCACCTCAAGTGCCAATTGATGACTATTTTTTTAAATATTCAAATTTGATGCTTATTTAATTAATTAAGATTATTTTAGTAATTATTTTAAAAAAAATCCCACAACTCGAGGAATCGATAGTCGACTTATTCTTACTAGATAACCGACTATAGGATGGATCAGCAGCTTTCTTGGAAAGGGTCAATTGGGTCTTGGTTGTCTCCTTTGTTGAAGGTCCTGGAGGTAATATATGTGAGGAGTCGATTGATGATGGCAGTGTAAGCACATGAATCGGATCATCAAAATGGTCAAGACAGTCTGAAAAGGGTGGGTCCGACTCATGGATAGCTTCTGATTGTGAGTCCTCTATAGAAGCTGTCACGATGGCGCTGGGGCAAGCAGTAGGCGATGACTCTACAGGGGTTGACATTGTCTACTTCACTCGTACATCTATAGATTTGACAAGCATCTTATTAATCTCCTCCTCGTCGATGTGATTTCGTAGTTTTTCTTCTAATTTTTTGAGAATGCAATGGTGACAATCCTCAGCTTCAACATGCGATCGATAAAAGAGGAGATGATGGCAACAATTCTGAGAGCGACATGTATTCTGATAATCAAACCACATGAGCTTGACTAACAATGTGACAAATGGTTCCAAGGACATATATCGAGATCCACTATCGCTATATTCAAGGGTCCCAAGTATGCTTCGATTCCCATTTAGGAGACTCGATTTTTAAATGTAAAAAAAATAGTGCTTGAACTTATTTGTTCATCTCAATTGCAGGTGCTCTGTAAACTTCTGCAATCCTTCTTGCAATCCTTCTATGTTGACGTTAAACCATGAGGTTGAAAGTTTAGTACCTTCTTGTTACATTTCATGCCGAGGCCCCTGATTGAGAATCGAGGCATAATGTGGGCCCTTTTTTGTAACTTGCACTATATTCAATAGGGTAGATAAACTGGAAATCAAGGCAACATGTATACCTTTAAGTGGCATTCCAACTTTTACCTTCACAAAAAGAATTGCATTAGGAATGTATGACAAACATCATGGTTTAATATAGCTCAACAACGATTGAATGAATAAAATTCCTGCAACTAATGATGAAGATGCAATACATTAACAACAGCAAAGTGATTGACACAACATCTGGTTACCACAAGATCTTACACCATTACTTTACTATCATCACTGTAAGAATGCTGATAAGATATCTACAGTATCATTTTCAGCTGTCTAGTGCATATATCAGAACAAATTTTGAGCTTAAGCAGCTCTGTTTCATTGAAGCTAAATGATCTTTGCGCATCATGCCAATTTCAAAAGGGCAAGAATCATGTCTCTATGCCAGTCATCCTCCACAGTTGTTTTCCATGAGAGGTAGCCACTGATCGTTTGAATTGTTTTCTTGGGCATCTTGTCCATGCCGAGCTGCTGTTCGAGGTGCTGCAGACTTCTTCAGCGCTCGAATCGGAAGGACCTTGCTGTCAGTACTGAAGCCACAAATGATTATTTCCTAACTATTTCCCAGTTCCTTCTCCAATTCGATTTGGGAAGAAGAATGAGTTGAAGGAGCAGGAAGAGGATGCAGCAACACATTAAATTGAACAAAGAAGTCGATGTACCTCTTTGCAAGACAGCAACAACACCTCTTCCTGTGGATGAAGAGATCAGTTGGACTTGTAGGAAAAACCTTTGATGATGTTGGATAAGCAAGCGAGGATGGTTAGGATGGATGGTATCCTTATTTGACAAGATGATTTAGATGTCAGTGGCGGTGTCAGTCGGCAGCAAAAGCACAGCCAAGACACCGATAGCATACAGCAGCAGCAAAACGATAGTTCGCAAACAGTGGAGGCTCCCAGTAGCAAGCTTCTGCAAGAAAAGTTTGTGGATGGTGTGAATCGAAGAAACTTCCACCACAAAATTTAAAATATATAACTGAATGTTGAGTCTGTATACAATATCGAATTTTTGTAGTCGATATAGATTCATGCCCGTGAAGGGAAAAATAGATATTAATATGGCAGATCCAGTGTCCCAATATTATACATAAAAGCACCAAAAACATATGGACTCTCTCAAACACAATAACATTTCATGTCAATCAACTTATAGATATTAATGATGCTATGCAGCCAATCAAGTTCCAGATATGACAGCAGGTATGAAGGTGATGATAGCAATAAAAGCGACACAAACCAAAACACAGATAATACATTCATGAAGTTGATTGATCAGCATTCCAAAACCATTAGTTACTTCGGTGGTCGTCGTGTCAGTCTGGACGACTCGAACAATGAGCTTCAACTCATGAATAATAAACTTGGCATTCACAGCCCCAATACAACTCGAGACCTCTAATTCCATATGCAACAACATCAGCTACTGATGAAACTCTGGTTTTCTGCAATGAATCCATACTCATGCTAATTGCAATTTCTCCTCCTACGGATCTACACATTAGCAAGATGAAAGTTCAGCATATTGCCTTAGATGAAGACAAGCTTTATGTGCTTGCTGAAACAAGCACCACATTTCCAAATTGCTTGCTACATGCACGGGCACTTCAGACGGAGGAAATGCACTCCACAGAGTCACAGACTGACATTGCATCTAGGAACACGGAAAAATGTGGTGTGACAAACTTGCCTTTGCGGTGGACATCTACGCGCTGCATCCACAAATGAGTCGAGGGGTTTCAATATCACCATTATTTGTGTTCAGGAGTCAAAATGGTCTCCTCATTGAGATGGTTGCTTGGGTTAATCCCGAGGATTCGTCGTAGATACTCTAACTGCTCGAACTCACCTTGGAGCTCCTCCCACTGCAAAACATGGATCAGATATATGTTAGAAAACCAAACCGTTCATATACCTAGATGAATGAGACTTATAATGTGATCCCATAAATCATTGTTGCATCCGACCACGTATGTCACTGTTGACATCGCTAGTAAAATCTCCCTACGGCCCCTTGGTATGCCAAGAGTTGAATTATACATAAAGTCATCTCCACATTCCAAGGCCATAATTTGAGCCCACAACCTCAAGGTCAAGCCAGAATGATAAATTTCAAGCGGAAAAACAAAAGGGAAAACAATATTTTTCTGCTTAGCAAAATGATGAATTCAATTTCCTTTTTCCAACCAAAAGTAATTGTTTCCACAACAAAGTTACACCGTTTTACCCTTGTTAAATTCCTTCCCTAGATGATTTACAGCAAGCAACATATTGGATGATAACTTACTGGTCCAAAGTGCTTACTATAAGCATAAGATCTACTGTGTGGGTGGGGTGATATGGAGTGACCAAATCACCTTTTATAGTTTAAGGATATTAAACCCTAAGAGGATGTATGCAATGAAATCGAGGATATTACAGTTTCAGCTAATATCATCAAAATCATGCTTGTGACCATGTACTAGAGAAACCTGAGTGGAGTGGGAGCATGTCACAATGGATTTGTTACTGGCCCGATCAAGACAGAGAAGAAAGACAACACCATATGCATGATTGTTTCATTTTGAAAACCACAAAGACTTGAAAGTGTACCAAAACAAACGATACATTTAAAAAAAGTGACAATATTATAGAATATCATATTTACATAAAAATCATCAATTACAAAAGAAAAGGCACCGAAGCAGTAACTATGCTTGATGTTACTGTGCAAAAAACCATGGGAATCGCACTGTGCTACATCCCATGGTTCAACCAAAACGGCAAGGTGGGATCACCGAAGCAGTAACTATGCTTGATGTTGCAAATAGAAGCTAGCAAGATTGAACAATCGATTAATGTCCCATGGAATTCCCAAAGGGCTGCTAAGCTAAAACGGAGTTGGTTAAAATCCCTAACAGCATCAAATTGTGGCAGAAATATCTCCACATGCAAATATACATAGGTTACTTCCAGTGTGTTTCGAAAACAACATTCTCGTGCACAACCACCCGATAAATCCATGGGTGAAATAAAATTGAACTACATATGTCACGTAAAGACAATTACTCTAAATGGGCAAGTTTGACAATTGTGACTGTTGCAACCCCGACTTATGCCCACCTCGTCGAAATTTGAATTCAAAAAGAGCTAGCTAAGGGTCGAAAGTACTGACTTCGCTTAAGCATATCAGGAACCTTGTGCCCACTTATGCTTGTTTCTCAAATACTCACTCCCATCGTATTGTGGGGTTCCTCAAGTAGAATCGAATGTCGGCACGAGTCATCGAAATGAGATGCAATACTAAATGATGCGTCATACCAAAATCCTAACTACATAAAGCCGTCACCACCACTATTTCAAGTGCAAGGTTGCAACAACCCCATCGTCATTTCAAGTGTGCTATTCTTTAAGGACTAAAATCAATTTGACAGGAACAAAAAGAAGCGTACACCTACTCCATCCTGCCCTTCCTAGCAATCCAGGCACGCAAGATGTTATCGATAATATAATTGATCATTCCCTGCAATCAGATGGTTTCATCTTGAATTGATGCAAATACACACTTTACAATTGTCCAATAAATGGTCCACCTCGCTTGTCTTGATTTTCTAGGGTGCTTATTATTGTCTCGAAATAATCTCCAATATGACGTATTAGTTAATTCTTAGAATCTTAACAATCGGGCATTCATATTGTTATTCGATTAGTCTTGCATTTGCAGGAAGAGATACTTTAGCTACGATTTCTATCCTAACTATTGTTATAGGACTTATATGTACTGTTCTGTGTAGATTTGATGATTCTCTTGACAACTTCTCCATACAGCAACCAGCATTGCCAAGTTATTTATTTTATATTGTCAGCTGCAAATGTGGATTGTTGAAGAAATGGGAGTCATCTCCTCACAACTCGAAATAATGTAGCTGAATCTAAGGTGGAGAAAGTAGACTACCTTCTTCTATATTTAGAATAGATATCTATTGCTAAATTATAATTAAATTTGAAGGAAAAAACAATTCCATGCAAGTAGACTTACTTCCTGGTAAGATAAAGCTACCACTTTCCAACCTGCAGCAGCCATGTAGCGGCGTTTAAGGACTGTGTGGCCTAACGGTGTCCCTGCAAAGAATCCCATCCATGTTACAAATGAATATAAAAGAATGAAATTTAATATAAAAAATAACACAAAATCTCTCTAGCTAGTTTAAAGAGAAAAAGGAAATGTTGACACCTAAGTTCCGGGAAAAATGTGTCGGACCATCAATCTCGAAAGCAAGCTTCCTTTCAACCAAAACAGCATCCACTGTGTACCCATCAACCACGTATTCTCTGACCCAATCAAGACCGGTGCTAACCAGGAGCCTTGCTACTTCCTTCTGGAATGCAGATGAAATTTTCTGGTTAAATCTTCTGGTTCTTCCAACTCCTGATATCTTCTCCTCGAGATCCTCATTCAGTGTCAAATTAAGGTGTGGATACTCAAGCTTTAGGAATTGATTCACCAGAAGAACCTGTGAGATGAATAATACATCATTCCTGTGCTGCTCCGAAATCTTTTGCATTTCTAGTTGCCCCAAAGTTCTCCATACATACACAAAGAATGCACGATCCATCTGCCCAAGAACAGCCAACGACCATGCTATGTTTCCGAGCTGATCTCTGCTGAAACAGAGTGTTGGAGGTCCTACATTGATTTCCATGTCAAGATCCTCAATATTCTCTATACCATCACTAGTCTCATCCTCTCCACCACTCTGGCCAGAAGTCAAATCGTCTTCTAGATAGAGGTTGCCAGGACTGACGTATTCGACAAAAGCATCATCAAGTGCATCAAGAAGTTCGTCAGCAGGTTCATTCAAAGAAGCAAATGCCCATAGAACTTGTGCGAGCTCTTGTTCTTGGAACATATGTACCAATTCAGATGCTCTCTTTGACAACTTCCGGAATAAATAGGGTGCCGACTGCCGCATCGAAGCAAATGCACCCGCAACATTGGCAACGTTCTGTGCATTGAAGTCCCCAACCTTGGTAACAGCCACCTCTCCGATTCTGTCCATCTCCGATAGGTACAGCATATCCCCACCGATCTTCGATAATGCCCATGCTATATTCGATATTCCCTGTGCCGAACACTCAGGGAGCGCGGCCATTGCAATGCCCACGAGCATCGACATCTCTCGCTGGCGGGCAAATGCCAGCCTCCTGGTCTCAATCAAAGAAACCTTCTCCATATTCTTGGCTATACGATGAAGGCCAGTAGAGATGTTCAACGGAGTCAGAGGTGAAGGCTTCAATCCTTTTGCAACGGCAGACATTGTCTCTGCAACAACCTCCAACACTTCTTCTGCGGTCTGCGCATCGACGATCGCTCTGTTCAAGCTGATTTCCTTCCTCCTATCCGACGGCCCAGAGAATTGAGATAGCTTCTCGATGAACGCCTCCCTAATCTTTTCCCTCTTCTCTTCAAATTCAGCCATCAATCCAATCTTGTTGCTAAGATCATCATTGATGCTCTCTACATCGATCTCCTCAGCACCTGCATCATCAAACTCATTGTCCGATACATCTGAACCCTGCCTTTTCGCAGATTTCTCTTTGTTCTTCTTGGGTTTCTTCTTCCTTTTCCACACAATGCTCTCTGCCTTGCGCATCAATCCCTTCCCTTCTATGGTCCTCAATGCCGATCGCCTTGCATTCACACACCAATCCATGCTATCAGTATCCTTGAGCAGTCTCGACTGATCGCGCTTCTTCTTCTTCGCCAATTCTGAGCTCGGAGAATCAACCACCCCAAGAAACTCAGATTCCCAATTCACACTCTTCTTCTCCACAGAGACACTACTCTTATCCGCAGAGGCCATCAAAGAGGGGAATCCAAAGGCAAGATTACTCCTTTGAATCGAGCCATATCTCCTCACAACAGGAGACGACCACCTAAATTTGGAAGGGAACCCCAAAGAATGCAAGTGGATCCCTTCCATCCTATTCCAATTAAAAAATCAACAAAGATGTGATCTTTCACTGAGCCAACTTCAGAAAGAGACCGGATGTGGAATACCTGCAAATCATGAAGGATAAAAAAATACAAACAACGAACAAATGATATCAATTTGACATGAAAGATAAAAAAACACAAACAATGAACAAAAGATATCAATTTGACTCTAAAAAATTCAAAGTCGGTCTTGAGCACTGAAACATTTGATAATATTTAATGTAACTGAAAGATGATATCGGATTTCCAGTGCATCCAGTGGGCCCTCAAGTCATGGGAATTCTAGCCAGATCCTATTTTTTTTTGAAGCCCTAGCCAGATCCTATATGAAATGCAGTTTCTTTGTGTCCTTATTTCTATTTTAACAAAAAAAGTCTTCACAGACCTGTAGGCAAATTTAAAAACTGGTAAATTAAAAGACTGAAGAAACCACAGCCCCTGCACACAACTATCATATATCTGCAGCTGATTTTTGTTGTTGTGGTATATTAAGAAACCATTACACCTCTAGGAAATTGAAGCTCCGTCTCGACGTGGAAATAAGCTCAATCCTAAGGCACAATGACTCCAAACCAACATGTAAATAGGCACCGATCAAGTCCGATCAACTCCTAACAAATCCCAAAAGCTCGATCCCACTCCAATTTCAGCAGAAGAAGTGAAAAAACAAGCAGATCCGAACTAAATAGCAGATGATTAACAGGAAGCGATCAGAAGTACCCCCGAGAGATGGGATTTGTGATCTTCACCTGAGAGAGAGCGTTGAGAGAGCGTTCTGGGGATTCCGACAGAACCAATTCGCCGCAGGAGAGGTGGAGTTCGAAGTGGAGGATGGAGAGGTTGCAGAATGCCCCGAACGAGGATGGACGGCTGAGGGTGAGTGATGGAGTCGGGGGATAAGAGGCGGGTTTGGATTTGGGAAGAGTAGATATTTGGATTTTTACCGAGATGCCCCTATAGTTGTGATTTCTCTCTCTCTCCCCCTCTCTTTTATCACAATCTCTTCTCTTTTGTCCGTCATCTCTCATCTTCTCTTATGTCTCATTGATTCCACTATGAAGTGAGTCTCATTACTTCAAGGGAGGGAGGAGAAATATCAAGAACATGATCAGAGGACCATGTTGCTTATCACTACTACAAATGCTTATGGAGAGCTTACTCCGGTGGCATGTCCACTGGAGATGGTAGGTGCGGGGAGGTGGAAGGAGTTTGCGATGAGGAGAAGAAGGTGGTGGCGATACATAATCGATTAGAGATTGGTGGATCGGGGGGTATGCAAGACAGAGTACACAAAGAAGAAAAGAAAGGAATAGAGAATGTTACCTTGACTCGTGTGCGGTGGAGGAGCGACAACTCGACTCCATCTGCAGAAACGGACATAAATAAAAGAGAAAAAAAGCGAAAAAAATTTGGATCATCATTCAATTTATACGTGTCATCCTTGCGCAGGGACCATGCTAATCTTCTCTATATCATTCCGATTTTATCAGATGTCTCCGAAGAGACAACTTGACTACACAACGATCTTATATATGCTACGCATTTGAATTATGAATAAGCGATGTGGGACTAAAACTGACGTGCCATCCTTTCTCTAGGGAAACGTCGTACATGAACTGATTACTTTAATGACGATAAAATAATATGAAATTGAGGGGCAAAGAGATCTGCGTTGTCTGTATACTATCTGTATTCTGCTCGTTAGGAGATGAACATGAATGCGAACTTTACAAATACGCAACAAAAGGAGCTTGTGTATTTGCATTTTTCTCGTACGTAAGATAGCCAAACATCATTGATGCATTACGCTATCACCAAACAAAAGACAAAATGTGCATCTGGAATTTTGTGAAATATAGTTAAGAGCATTATAATCCGTCAGTATCGATGCCTATCTGATATCAGATTTCGGAACTGAACACAAGTGTCTCATGTCTATTTTAAATGGTCTGCATATATTGCATCCAGCATTGTCCATCTGTAAGCATATGGATACTGATCAAGATGATCCTGATACTTCCACAAGCAAATAAAACTATAAAAATAGCCTAACTTCTGTCCTAAAACTCTAAGCTCATGTGTTAAACTATGAACATATAGCTATGACATCGTCTGCAGAGTCACATCCTTGAGCACACAGCTAGATAGAATTGTAAAATTCAGGACAAAAATTTCAAGTCATAGAGTGGATTTATTTTACTGATATATGTTTTTTCTCTGAATATAATTTCATCATCTATCCGGAAAAAACTGATAAAGGAAAAGACTAAAACATGTACAAGTGCAACAATATAAACAACTTAGAATATAGTGCACATCGTCACCACCAACTTCAGCATTCTGTTCCAACTGCTTATTATCACATATAAATAGGCATTTCATCAAATCTTCTGGTTGAAATTGCAGGAAAGAGATTGAGAAGATTGATCACAGATTTCCATCTTTACTATATCAATTAAGAATATAGATCACCATCGACGCATTGGCAACCATACTTCTCAAGCACATTCTGTTAATTAGCATTTTATATTAGAATGAGTCCAGTGGCTTAATGGCAACTGGGAATAAATCAGCATGTCGAGTAGATCCTTTGCAATCGCTAACTCCAATTCAATCCAGATGTGGATCACATGGGGAGGTTCACTAAAACGAAGGATATGTTATCATCGCATTTAATCCATTCTTCAAGGAGTGAACTGTATCTTTCTCCATTTCAGAGTAAAATTTGCTGCTCCTTCATATCTTACTCAATTCCCAATAGTCAGTCGTTGATATGCACTAAATTTTAACCATCTGACTCAGGTTGAAGAACCCTCTTCCCCGTGCCACCATACCCTACCAGTGCAGGGATCTCGTTGTAGGGAACCATTTTTTCTTATACGGGTATTCGGATTCATCTGACTTTGGGATTCATTTTGTATGGGAGTAGTATGTAAACTCCATAGGGTTAAGTCTCTCTGTGTCATATGTATTCTTCTTCATCCGCATGAAAACCATTCGCCTCCGCCCAAAGACGTGGCCCAGTTAAGATGAACCTTTTAAATCAGCGTGTATTCAAACTTACTTATGCTGATAAAAGTTGGGAGCATGAAGTCAAAAGAACTGCAGTGCAAAGCATAATATACCTACAAGCAAGGTTTTAAAAACCGGATCATATATTGAACCGGTTAGTCTTCGGTTTGGACCAACCGGGTCGGACCGTCGGTCCAAACCGGTCGGTCCGGTGATGATGTCAGCATGACGTCATCATTCATATCAACTCAGAAAAAACCGGATCGGGCTTAATTTACTGGTCTGACCGGTCGAACCGGTTTTTTTAAACCAATAAAACCGGATAGATATATGTAAATATGTATTTATATATCAATGAAATAATCATTTAAAATGTCAAATCTTTTACCATAAAAGCATGATTGTCTATTTCGAGTAAAACTCTACAAAAGGTAGTCACATTTTCTAGCATTATATATAAATATAATATTGTAATAATTTCTTTATAGTTGCTTTTAGAAAATTACCCCAAGAAATTAGCGGCACAAGTTACATTCCAAAAAAGAGAGGGACGTAATTGAAATTGTAGAATTTAAGAAGGATACAAGCGATAAAACGCTATTATTTCATTATTTAAACCTTTATTTTTTAAAATATACTAATCCATCAAATCCGGGTCAATCCGGGTCAACCCGATCCAACCATCCGGGTCAACCCGGTCCGACCACCGGTCTGACCCAGTTTTTTATTTTCTTTTTTTAAAAAAAATTAATTACCTAAAACCGGCCGAACTGACCGGGTCGGGGCCGGTTCCCTGTTTGACCGGCCAGTTCGATCCGATTTTTTAAACCCTGCATACAAGCAATAAATTCATTGTAGGGCACAAGAAGAAGATCAAACCCAATGTCAACATCAGGCAAAGGAAACAAGTGAAGATGAGGTGGGGGAGGAGGGTCAATTTGAGAAGAAAACTAGAGAGATGAATATGTTTGTAAGGAAATTTACTTTCAAATAAAAGTCAGAAAGCAGTGTCATTAATGGTACACTAGTAAAGGGGAAGTTTTGTAAAATGGAGAACTTTGTGAGATGTTTTTTTTGTTAATATGATGTTTACACGGTATTTGTGCAAAACTACAAGTTTACAAAGGTACTAATTATTGTAAAAATCTATTACACATGTATCCTTCCATTAGTGATGGTTACATGGATGTCCTACAAAGATTGCTTTTTTTAATCTTTATACTCCTCTAAAATATGTAAGTAGAACATATTTAAGGGCCATTTGTTGGATTCCCAACATTCCCAAAACAATTGGAATTGGGCCCAACTTTTGTTACAGGAGCTTAGGGAATGATTCATAAATAAATAAATAAATAATAGAATGAGTGATATTGTGCTAAACATCTACCCACTAACTCCTCCTTGCTTCAAATTGAATTATAATCAATCATTTAGCATCCCAATGGATGCCAATTATTTTCTAATTTTTTAAAAAAAACCCATAGCGTTTGCCCAAAGTAAAACTTTAAAATACCTATAAAATATCGTGTAAGAATTTTACATTCCAACAATATTATCTATAGGAATATTAAGTTACAAAGGCATCGATGCATATTGCAATAACTGCAAAAAATAAGTCATGAACAAATTTATATCACTTTGAGTTCTCTTTAGTACTGGGCGTTATTCGGTTTCATCCAAATAAATCACATAAATTTATGAAAATTATTGGAATGAATTGAGTTATTTGAGTTTTGAGTCGAATTAGATCTGAATCATAATATTTATTTGATTTTTGGATTGTGGTGGCTGGTCTAATGTATTCATTAAAAAAATAAAATAGTACTGAATGTACAACTGATAGAATTATATTATCTCATAAGATAAAACCTCACTTACATCAAAATTTCTAAAAAAAAACCTTCCTACGAACTTGAGATTAAGAAATACATTTATCATATGACCTTAGTTTTATGTCTGAACATGTACTTATAAATATGTTTTGATTTTTTTTCATGTCATAGATGAAATATGGAGTTTGGTTTTGATCCGAACCAATCGACCCAAAATCACGACCCAAATAACTTCACATAATTTAATTTGGTTTGGTCATAGGTGATCATTTTTTTACTCAAACCCAATGCAAGCTGAATGATTCACCGAAACCAATTGGATGCCCAACCCACATCTCTCTCAATGTTCTTTATACAATCACATTACATGAATATGTGTCTTTAAGGAAAAATAAAGGAAAAAAAAGATGTGCACTCCCTACCTATTATATTCACATACAAAAATAAAGGAAGCTTTGGCACACTCTAAAACAAATATGTTACTGTATCTTTCGATGTTAAATATATAAGATAATATTATTCATTTTGAAATTATTTTTATTCTTGAAATTAAGAAAAAAAATATTATATCCGTAATTATACCATTAAAGACAATTCACGTAGTAGTGTTCATATGTTATTTTTTTTAAATTTTAATCAATTAGCTAAATTTTGAACTAAAAAATAATGACAATTAGCTAAAAGTGCTAATGATATAACAAGGGACATGATTTTTATCGATATTTTAAGTATGAAAATAATTTCACAACGAATGCTATCGTCGTCATATATATAACAACAGAAATTTTGTTGTTGTGCAACATTTGTGGTCTTTTATCCACATTAAAAATGAATAAGTTTTAGTAGATTGAAATATTTTTCTAAACTAAATCCTATTTTTACGCATATGAAATAAATATTACCTCCCACTTATTCATATTCATGGATTTTGCCTATTGATCATATTTATAGAAAGAAGAGTATGCCATCATAAACATATTATATTGAGACTTTTACATACATAACCCTGTATAATTTCAATTTCATTTATATAACCCTTCATAATCACGAATTACACCGAAAACCATGAATAGTGCTTAACACTCAAGGGTTTTTACACCCATAACCATGAATGCTTTGCGGGAGGAGGTTTATGGGTGTATGATTGACTGAAGAGTTAAGCATCATTCAGAGTTATGGAGGTAATTCATGATTATAGAGGATTATACGTAATAATGAAAGTATACATAGTTATAAGCGTAAAAACTCCTATTACATTGCATCTATACTCAGCTATATTGAGTTTTTTAATTAAACTATCCCTGTGATATACAGGCATGGGGTATTTATTTGAACTTTTGCAAGAATTTATACATTCGGAAAAAGAAAGTAGAATTATATGGTCAAATTATTAGTTTAATTTAATAATCAAAATACTATATACCCAATAAATGAAAGTAACTATTTTTCAAAATTTTAATTGTCGGGCCACATAGCGACGCTTATTCGTCGCTATTTTCAAAATTTTATTTAATCGTCGCTAAATTTTGAACTAAAAAATAGCGATGATTAGTTGATATTTTGAAAAATAACAACGTATAAGCGCCACTATGTGGATCGTTGCTAATGATATAATGACATATATGATATTCGTTGCAATTTTTAAGTACGAAAACTCATTTCGCAACGAATAATATCGTCATCATATATTTAACAACGGCTAATTTAGTGATGGATTTTTTCAAAATCGTCACTATAACTTTGCTTTCATCACCTATTCACTCTCTTATTGTGGACATTTCTAACCTAATTAGGTTATTAAACCGTCTCTCCATGGTGACTTTAAACTCATATTTGTTAGTGCATGCCCGAGTGGAGAAATTGTTATTACATGAGTATGCATGATTTGATGATAGAAAAATTTGTATTGTTAGTCAAAGTTTGTGCAGTTAGCTTGTAGGTAGGTCACGTGCAGGAAAGCTATTGGACCAAGAAGAAGCTCAAGCCCGAGGAGCTCATGCTTAAGCGAAGAAGAATCTATGAAGCTCAAAGGAGTTCAAGGCTAAGGAATTTCAGCTCAAGCTTGAGGAAGGATCTCAAGCTTAAGAAGAAAACAAAGTTTTTACTTTTATTGGGGCATGTGTTCCTTATATTTGTCTTAGATTGTAAAAGACCTCAAAATCATGAATATTACATTTCAACCCTTTAACTTTGACTTTGACTTTCAGGTCAAAGAGTCATACTGATCGATCAATCATTCTTACCCGATCGATCACACCAAGTCGAGCAACCTTGTATCATGATCAATCATTATTTGAATTACGACGGCTATATTTCTGATCGATCAACTTTGATATCTGATTGATCATCTTCTAATTCTAATCAATCATCTAAATCCACATGATCGAGCATTTGATCCTGATCGATCATATTCCATTTCATGAAGATTTTCGAAGGTGGTTTTATTCCTGATTTGTTCACAAAAGCTCCTTTTCAAGGACAATGTCTTTGGGACCCTAGCCTATAATAAGATCCCATACCTCATGCTACAACATACAACAAAGAGCAACAAGCTCTCATCTTTCTTCTTTCCACTCTATACTCTGAGAGAAAGATTCAATAGCTATTTTCTATTGCGTTGCTCATTTCAACAACTCTAGTTCTTTGTGTTCAATTATTACGAGCATGCTTCTGATTCTATAAGATCTTTTAGTTTTTCCCCCTATTTATTCAATTCATTGTATTATTTCCCTTGATATTGAGGTTCTTAAAATTATTTAATTCTATACGGTTGAGTTGATTGTGTAATCAACTCAGGTTGTGATACAATGGGTTGCTCACATAATTAACTCAGGTTAGTGGAAGACCTATGTGGGTCAGGTTGAAAGCCCGAGTCGAGAGACTCATGTCATGATTTTTATCAATAAAGTTTTTCACGTTAAATACATGTCCACTTATAGTTCGGTTGTTTAACTATGACAGACTGTGCTACACATCGCTATGCTTGTTTTTATATTACTGTGACAACGATCCTGATCATTTAATGTGATCCACCCACACCCATCAACCGCATGGTATACAGCAAACCAACAATATTGTATGAGAATCAACTCTTTGATCAACTTAGAAGGCCTTTATGAGATCCCAAATAACATGGTCTCTTTACACGAGGCCTTACAAATTTGCCTTGAGGGTGAGTGGATAATAAAAAAAGGACACTTATTCTACCTTTTGAAATTTTGAAAGGACAAAGCTAATCGCGAATAATTCAGTTGTTTCTGTTAGACACGGAGTCCACGCCAAGTCATTATGCAATATATGTTATTGCAAATATCATTTCCTGATCTGAAATAAAGAATAATTAATTTCCGTTGTATCGAGCGTGCGACTAGTCACTCCAGATCGCATACAATGCGATCTTCACGCTTCCGTGATGTGCTTAAGGATATCTCCATATCCTTCATTTTCGAGGACTTAAACGTGCTCTATGCAAAATCACATTTTCTCATATCAAAGATGGAATTCTTGTGCTTGAGATAGATCCACAGCCCTCTCCCAATTATAAATTCTAATGGATGATGAGACTTATCATAGACTAAATTTACATCATTAATAATTGATCACTACTTAATTAGTCAGATATCTCTCGCATGCCACTGCTTGCTTCCGCTGGAGTACTCGGCCTCGGTCTGAACCGAACGCGACAGAGGTGGCGGCAGAGGCGGAGGCGACGGCCAGAATTGCGCATTCTTTACCTTGGAGATGCTCGAGAGCACTCCCAAAGGCGTCACGTCTCCGATCACAGTCACCTTCTTGCTCGCAAAATCTATGTTGAATGATGTAACCCCTGCAAACGGAATTTGACTTATTGCTTTGCTTGTCCTAAATATAGTGATTATATAAAATTAATCTAATTTTACTTATTTGATTGTTTGTTCACAAAGTTTGATGTAATGTACCTGGCATTCTGGAGATGTGTTTCCTCACTTTGCCCTCGCAGCCTTTGCAGTGCAGTGAGACCCTCAGTACGACGACCTGCCACCGTTTTAAAATCTGTCGATATTTAATAAAATATGTCGTAGGATTAGCCAAATGTTATAATCAAATTTGATTTGGAAACAAATTTTAATTAAAATAAAGAAAATACGATTTTTCAACCATTCAGAAACCAATCGATCCGGTCGATCCAGACGTATATTCCATCGGACTGTACCGAACCGATCGAACCAGTCACTATCTATTAAATTGAAATAATCTCAATTCCATAAAATCAAATCATTGTACGGACATTTTATGAACAGACCGTTGGGAGACGAACAACAAATTGTGCTGCGAATCTCTTTTGGATGGTAAATGAGTCATGCGGCTCGAGCCCAAATGATGAGCAAAGTTATGAGATCTTTAATTCCGAGCCAAACTTGAAAACAATTGATTAGCTTATATGCAGTAGATTTCGAGCCAAATTAACCAACCTGATCTGTTGTAGCCTTATCTACATCCTCCACATCCAACCTCACCACCTTCGAGGGTCGACGGCGGGACCCCTCGCCGTCACCCGACCACGACACTCTACTCAAAGCAGCAGAGTCACCACCGTCGACAGTATGGAACCTCACCCAGCTTGTCCGGTCATCGCCATTGTGAAAAGATGCCGCCGCCTTAGCGGATCTCAAGTAATTCACATGTCTATCACAAGATAGATCAGTACCAGCAGCAGCCGTGACAGTAGCGGTAGCAGTAGAGCAGGATCCTTCAGCTTTACCAGTAGAAGGAAGCTGAAGGCTCGGGAGCAACTCCGCATCAAAGAGCTCATCCAATTCCTCGTCGAGGAGGTACCGGGAGGAGCTCGAGGGACTGGGAAGCTGAGGTTGCTTCTGCAAGGACTTGTCGTGGTTGCGGGCGGTCGGTAAGGTGAAGGAGGAGCGGAGGTGGGCGAGGGATCTGCATCGGTCGGGTGCCGTGCAGACCGCGGTGGACGCGGGGGAGGCGCAGGAGAGGTTGACGCCTTTGAGGCCCCTGAAGAGCATGGTGGTTGGTTTGGGCTATGGTTGGAGACGGAGCATAGTTGGGGTGATGATATTATCCATAGTTGGATGCATATGATATTGGATATAGGGTGTGGTTTGAAGGGACCATATGCAGTCACGGAGAGAGGGGGGTGGGGCTTAGCCCTTCCAGCTATCAACCAAAGTATAATCTAAATACATTATTTAATAGTTAAAATATATGTGTTATGTATAATAGTCCCTCGTATCTCAACAATAAAATCAATATATATATATATATATATATGATCTAATTACAACAATTAATCGTTAACATTACATGATGTCCATAATTGGATACTGACACATTTGTATATGTCCATCATCATACCCGTCTATAAATCGTCATGGATTAGTTTTATTTAGCATATGTGATATAGATAATGATCATTCTTTTTTTTCTTTGCATATACAGATATGGATTTGTATACCTCTTTCATTTTTTGAGATCTTAAAACGGATATGATTGCATATTTTTCTAGTATATACATAGAGATTAATGGGATTGCTCCTTCGGACAACCAACATGGCTGCCCCCATGCCATTTTCGCTGTTTTTTTATTTTTTCAAAAAAAATATCGCCATGTATATTCATCCCTATATCCCTCCTATATGTCATTCGAATTTCGTCAGAAACAGAGACTCCTACGGCCTCCATCCGGACAATCACTTTTTAACGTTAACAGGATTTTGTAAATCGACACCATCTCGATGGAGGCCGTAGGAGTCTCTGTTTCTAACGAAATTCGAATGGCATATAGGAGGGATATAAGGATGAATATACATGACGATATTTTTCAAAAAAAATAAAAAAAACGTCGAAAATGACGCGGGGGCAGCCATTGTTGGTTACCCCAAGGGGACTGTCCATTAAACTCATATACATATGGGTTTAATGTGGCTGCCCATAAGGGGAAGCTAACTTGGGTCCGCCCACTCCATTTTCTCCATTTTTTATTTCTTTCGTGAATATTCATTACTATATTCCTATATTATGCTATTAAAATTTCGTGCGAAACAGAGACTCCTACGACCTCCATCCAGACAGTCATTTTTTACCTGTAACAGAATTGCTAAAAACTATTCCGTCTGGATGGATGCCGTAGGAGTCTCTGTTTCACACGAAATTTTAATAGCATAATATAGGGATATATTGATGAAAATTCACGGAAGAAATTTTGAAAAAAAATAAAAAAATGAGGAAAATGGGGCGGCGGGAGCCAAGTTAGCACCCGCTCAAGGGGGCAGCCCCATTTTACCCTATACATATATTGATACATGCATATTTGTATCCGCATGTTTGCAACCCTATTTTTATCTGCATCGATTTTAAAATAGTATGCGGATACATATACACATGTCAAAATACGTATAACACATATGATAAGGGATTGGTAGACATATTTATATTTTTTTCATCCATATAAGTAAAAAGTATTGTATAGTGTTACTTGTTTGAACATATTAAATTTAATGACATTACTTAATAGAGTTTAATGGGGTTGCCCCAAAGGCTGCCCCCGCGTCGTT
Organism: Ottelia alismoides; assembly: GCA_037367405.1. Classification (NCBI taxonomy): domain Eukaryota; kingdom Viridiplantae; phylum Streptophyta; class Magnoliopsida; order Alismatales; family Hydrocharitaceae; genus Ottelia; species Ottelia alismoides. The sequence continues at coordinate 853,295 of JAZKJV010006378.1, forward strand.
TTCGGCGTTTTTTTTAAAATATCGCCATGTATATTCCTCCATATATCCCTCCTACATGCCATTCGAATTTCGTCAGAAACAGAGACTCCTACGGCCTCCATCAAGATGGTGTCGATTTAAAAAATCCTGTTATCGTTAAAAAATGACTGTCTGGATGGAGTTCGTAGGAGTCTCTGGTTCTGACGAAATTTGAATGGCATATAGAAGGGATATAGGGATGAATATACATGCGATATTTTTCAAAAAAAAATAAAAAAAACGCGAAAAGGGCGTGGGGGCAACCATGTTGGCTGCCCCAAGGGGGCAGTCCCATTAAACTCTACTTAATATCACATTAAATATGTATTTCAGTGATATGAAGAGTTTTGTATGGATCTTTTTGTCAATACGATGTTTATAGATATTATTTATGTTCGATTATAAGTTTATATGGGTATTTTTTTGTAAAAAATACTTTCCCAATATTAGTTTCAATCAATTACGAAATTATTGGAAGCTCGCCTTATGGATTGAGTTCATTTCCACACACCCAACCTCATAAATTAAAACTTCCGTTAATGTTCTACATATCCTCCAAATTTCTTTCAAATCCGATATCATTTCCTATTTTATCTCAGCGGTTAAAAGTCCAATAAATATTTAAGCAACTTAAATCTTATTTAAAAGAGAATACGACTCTTTACCATTGATATAAAATAGCAAATGATCGTGGATTTGAGCGAAAATCGAAGGATATGTATGACATTATTCGAAGATTTATAGGTTGGATTTTAAGAAACAAATTTCAACAAAATAGCTTTTGTAACTCACATTACAATAGAGGAGCCCCTCCCGAAATACTAACAACTAAAATGATAAGGTAAATTAGATAAATAATTTGCCTCCCTCCCACCCCAAATAATTTAGCCCTGGCTTCGTCCCTGACCATATGCTGATATATTATTGGGCAGGAGATGGTTGGTGGTATCCTTAATAATCTTGGATAGGACAAACTTCCCAAGTGCCCTTTCTGCACGATCGATTATACGAAATTAAGATAAAGTTGTGGTTAACATATGCTCATGAGAATATATGACACGTCGAAAATTCCCCATGCAATTGCAGGGAAGCGAGGCACAGATCCTCTGCTTTAATTGGAATTACAGCAGAGATGTTGTAATTTATTTTTTTTTTGCAGTTCAGATGTTCAAAATCCAACATTATGGATTTTATTTCACTCATATCCGAATGCATTTGTTAATTTATCTTGATGGTAAAAAGTTTCCGTGGATATTGATCCAATGATAGCAACAACATCAGTCGTTCTTTGCTTAGCTTAGAAACCAACCCACATGCGATTTTACTGGTCTCTTCTCTTTTACTTCACTTGGAATCAAAGTCTCTGATTACATTTAAAGTCCCTGAAGGCTGAAGCAATTGGGATCTCTAGATGTATATGCTAATAAATAGTGCAGAGGACTGCTGGATTTTTCTCCGTTAAATTCTGCTCCTGCACAATACTGTCTGTATTCTGTTCATTGCCGTATTCATTACTCCAATCAAACGATCAGATGACGTTGGAATTACCATGTGGTTGTGTTTCAAATTGGCACCCAATTTTCCGCCTGTCATTTTTTGTTTTGCTACAGAAAGTTTTACTGGTATATTTATCTGTGCGCGTGTAAAAACCCTGAAATATATGTATATATATATGGGGTTTACTGACGAGCGTGGAAAAGCACTGAGATTTTTTCATGCAAAAAGGGAAGCGATTTAGTTGTGTGATCATGTCAAGATTTTTCGTTGTCTTCAAGTTGATCATGTCCAAGATTTTCTCTTTACCTTTCCTATAGACGGACTTGGACTTCACATGTCACTGGTGCAGTACTGCAGTATTCTCAGATATTGTCTCATCATTTCGTTATATCCTTCTGATGAGATATGTCCAGTTTGTCGCAAGGCATACTTAGACAATTTTGATAATCATGCAATTTATTATAGGGAGCTCTCGGGGTTTAGTATAGACACGATCTTGTTAGACACCTTTTATTTGATGTACTCAAACGTGCATGTATTACTGCTAAGAAAGAGGCGTCAATGAACTTTTTAACAGATCCACAGGAGGGAAGATCCACAGTTAGACCTGCTGATATTTTGATTTTTGGGTGGATAGGAGGGAAACATGCTTGTATAGATTTGACAGGAATTTCACCGTTAGTGGAGTTGAAGAGCGAGATCTTTACAGTAGAGCATGCTGCCCTTAACGTTTCTTTAGCAAAAGTGATGAAGCACGAGAAAGCCTGTACTGAGAATCAACATGTCTTCATCTCTTTTGATTTTGACACCTTTGGTTTCTTAGCACCATAAGCTAATGAGCTTTTAAAAAGGATCCAAAAAGTGATGAACAGTAATGTGATGGGCCCAAGGTCTATGGATGTAGTATGTAGAAGGATTGGCTTTGCAATTCAAAAACGACTAGCACCGCAGCTTGTTGCATGCTTGCCTCCTGTTTCGTTGTAAACTTTTCCCAAATTTGGATTTGGACGATAGAAATATGATATGTGATGGACGAGAGAGATTGGAATCGAAGTAGCCTTACCACTAAACGACAGAATCTGATGCTCTTCCCACTATGTACCCATTACATTCTCTTCTGCAGCATTGTAATTGCATGGAGTCCTTTTGGAGAGCTTTTAATTAAATTCCTCTCACTTTATACCCCAATCCAACAACAAGATTCCAATTTCTCATCTCTTTTTCTTTAGCTTTTCCTCCACAGCTGTCCATCTTTCAGGTCAAGATATATATATATATATACATATATATATATATATATATATATATTATCCATCGAATGATCCAGTGTTATTACATTCCGTTCTGAGATATACCGGGATTGGGTAGATTTCTTGGATGTGAACTTGACGTGATTTTGGCTTCCTCATTGCTCTCGCATCCTCGACTTTAATTTAGGCTCCTTGTTTAATTTATCGACGATCCTGTGCCTTTAGATTGTTCTACAGCATAGTCTTTTTTTTCACGAAATCAATTTAAAAAATCTAACCATATAGAGTAAATCTTCGATATGTTAAGATGAAACAACAATAAACATCTGAGATGATGGGGGTAACTCAGACCAAGACATTGATTGTACGATATAGATAACCGTCATAACTGGTATCCAAACTGTTCTGCAAATTATTCCCAATTTCTGAATGTGACTGTGAATTGCTGAAGAAACAACGGATCTTAATCCTGAAACAAGAAGGCTACCTGCTTGGATTTATAGGATCAATACATGATGGCATCCTGCACTAGAAATTCCGACCATCGCTAAATCCTTGTTAAAGAGAAGAAGCTGAGAGTGAGGTAGCCCCTCGACAAAACCCGACTTGCTCCGCTTCCTTCATCCGATCACAGCTTCCACATCCTTCCCTTCCTGGATTTAACTGTTTTCCGTCTTTGCACAGGTTGGTTCTTTTTCCACGCTGTTCTACGGTGAGAAAACCATGAAATGATGCGTGGTGATTGTCTATCTCAAAGTATTGCCTGAATGAAGGGTGATGATTGAACGTGAGATATTGGAGGAAATCAAACCCTGTGCATTTTAAGCCCAACAGGATTTGGTTCCCTCCAATCCTCAGATTCAACCCCCCTGCAAGCATTGATAAAGCTCTATGATTTGAAGGAGAGATCCATTGAGGATGGCATGCTATTTATGTTTGGAGTTCATCAGAAGGTGGTTGGTTTTTGCAGAGGTGAAATACTCGTGACAGGGAACTAATTGGAAGAGCATTCTAAAGTTGGTTTCTTTCATGTGCTCCCTTTTATCTTTTATTGTTATGCATACTTGTCAACTTTTTCACAGCAGATGTAAGCAGCAACAAATTTCTATTATTAAGAAGAGAAAGATCCAAAAATATAGTAACAATTTTCTCTGTTGTATTTTTCAAGAAATCTTGGGCTTTCTCTCTTTAAGAAGTACTTGGTACCTTCCTGTCAGTTGTCATCCTTTCATTCCCATTTTGGAACTGTCAAATGCTGTTCTGTCGATCTGATAGTCATTGAAATTGAGAAAAATCTGAAAAGAAAAAATGAAGGCTGTGATGATGTTTGAGGTAAGAAATGCTTGTAATGCAAGATTCAACAAAGTCGAAGGGACAGCCATGATCATAGGTTCTGTTTTTGACTCCTTCTCTAGCTAAACGAGGCAGTGGCTGAACTGAACATGAGATGCTGTAGAAAATTGAACTCAGAGCAGATACCTGCATGATTCATCCAATCATCAAACAAACAGCAGTGCCATTTTCATTCTGATTTGGCTATCGAGGCATTGCTTTTATGTAAGTTGCAAATGTTGCTTGGAAGACTGCATTAAATATGTTGGTGCGAAGGATAGTATTCTTTTTGAACATGAGGAAATATAGTCAAATGACTTGTATTGGAACAATGAGGGGATCCAAAAAATTTCAGTTCACCCATTGATCACATTCAGACCAGTCTTCCATGGCGTAGAATTCCTGGATCAATCTCCTTCTAGTGTGTGTAACGTCCCGAACTTAGGTCCCTGATCCGTTATAGAGGAAAACTAACCATTACAACTTGTTGGGTTCGAACCCAAATGGATCCGTTGAAAACCACCCAAAATGCTTAAGCCCAAACTATCACACCCACACTTCGTAAGTTTTAGATGTGGTACTATGTTTTGGGGGTAAGGATGTTGCAACCTCCCCAACTTATATTCGCAACGTCATCGTTGCGACATGACTCGTCACTTATTCCCAGTGATAATGGCTGCTGCACGCTCCCGGCTTAGGTCCCTTCGGGTAGTCCTTTCAACTATCAGAGGGAACATGCTCTAATACCATCTGTAACGTTTCGGACTTAGGTCCTTGGTTTGTTATCGAAGCAAACTGGCTATGACAACTTGTTGGGCTCGAACTCAAATGGATCCGTTGACAACCACCCAAAATGCTTAAGTCCAAGTTATCAATTAGTGGTCCCCACCACTTATAAACCACACCCACACTTCGTGAGTTTTAGATGCGACACTATATTTTGAGGGTAAGGATGTTATAGTGTGACCGATCAGTTCAACCATATTAAGGTGCCCCATATAAGGTGCAAAATGTTACCAGTTATTTACATCAAAATTGGCTCAAAAAAGTGTCATGTTATATGATTGTTATGGTATCAAAAGTATCATTCAGCCCTACAAAGTTTTGGAAATGTAAACCGATTTCATTGCAGGTTTGAGACACAAACAAGAGCAAGAGAAGCAAATGATTTATGTGCATATGCAGGAGAAGAAATGGATTCAACTAGCTCCTGAGAGCTTGTCTGCAGTTGCTGCCAACCAAAACTACCAAATATGAATGGAAAATACCACTGGTAATCTGAAACAAGATTATAGGATGCTCCTATTTGCGCTTTTTCTTCTATACTT